>JASCZI010030787.1:19448-33022 GCA_036250425.1 Stylosanthes scabra
CTGCGACCACCTACAGCAAAAAAAAGTTGGACAGCAGTAAATAATGTTTTGTTAATTTTTTAACAGAAATAAAGTGTTTATTTATTTTATTCTAGAAAAATTTCCTTAATTATTAGGTCAATATTTAGATTAATAATTCATTTAATTAAAAATTTTAACGATTTAGTGTTTATTAATTAGAATTACTTTTATGTTAATTAGCTTATAAAAATTAGTTCAATATTTAAATTTAGTTTACTGTTTAGGTTTTAATTATTAGTTTAATATTTAGTTTAATAATTAGTTTAATTAGTTTAATATTTAATTTTAATAATTTAGTGTTTATTAATTAGTATAATTTTGAAATTACTTTTATGTTAATTAGCTTATAGAAATTAGTTCCATATTTAGATTTACTTTACTGTGTTGGTTTTAATTATTAGTTTAATATTTAGTTTAATAATTGATTTAATTAGTTTAATATTTAATTTTAATAATTTAGTGTATATTAATTAGTATAATTTAGGAATTACTTTTATGTTAATTAGCTTATAAAAATTAGTTCCAAGTTTAGATTTAGTTTACTGTGTTGGTTTTAATTATTAGTTTAATACTTAGTTTAATAATTAATTTAATTATTTTAATATTTAATTTTAATAATTTAGTGTTTATTAATTAGTATAATTTTGGAATTACTTCTTTGTTAATTAGCTTATAAAAATTAGTTCCAGGTTTAGATTTAGTTTACTGTTTAGGTTTTAATTATTAGTTTAATATGTAGTTTAATAATTGGTTTAATTATTTTAATATTTAATTTTAATAATTTAGTGTTTATTAATTTATATAATTTTAAAATTACTTTTATGTTAATTAGCTTATAAAAATTAGTTCCATTTTTAGATTTAGTTTACTATGTAGGTTTTAATTATTAGTTTAATAATAGGTTTAATTAGTTTAATGTTTGAATTTAATAATTTAGTGTTGTTAATTAGATTTAATTTAATTCATTTAAGTTATTCGTTATTTTTTTAAATAGTTTAAGTTATGTATATGTAAGTTAGAAATAGTTAGTATATTTTGGTTTTTGTTAATTTAATTTAATCTAAATTAATTTTTGGTTAGTAAATATGTGTACATATCGTAATAATTCATGTGACTTCTTAAAACAGTTATTATATTGCTATGGCGAACTTGCTTGTTGGGTATGAGCAGTTTATGTAGCGTTTAGATCAGGATGATCACATTGCTGCCAGACTCCAGCAGGAGGTATGTATGTTGGTTTATGGTTTAATTAGTTAATGTTTTTCACAATATTTTAAAATTTTGTTTAATAATTTATTAAATATTTGGTGGTGCAGCCAAGTAGGGTCCAACGCAGCCGACGATTGTTATTGATCCCTCCGGATGACAGAGCTCGGGGATATTTTTATATGGATGGTTTCGGTCACGTGGCGTACTTAGTCCATTCGAACACGATTGGGCACTTGCTTCAGCCTTGCTAGAGAGATGGCAGCCAGAGTCCCATACTTTTCACCTACCATGTGGAGAGATGACCGTCACTCTCCAAGACGTGTCATACCAGCTTTGGCTCTGGATTGATGGGATCCTATTAGTGGTTGCCTCGGTGACTGGGAGAGGCATTATCAGGGCGTTGGCATCCTTGAGATGTGTCAACAATCTTTTGTGCATGTACCAGGTGCTGACGTGAGACAAGGTTGGGTTGTCAACATCTCTTGGTTCAGGACAGTTGTATGTTAGGACTTAGGAGAAAACCCGACCCAATAGCGGCTTGAGCAGTACACCCGGGGGTACATAATGCAGCTAATCGGAGGGTGGTTGTTTCCCGATCAGTCTGACACCTGAGTTGGGCTCCGATAGATTCCTTTGTTGTTGGACTTAGGTCGATGTGGCCAGCTTAGTTGGGGTTCAGCCGTGCTGGCATTTCTGTATCGACAGATGTGTCGTGCTACAAGGCACGAACATCGTAACTTGACTGGATGCATGACATTACTTCTATCATTGGCTTATTATCGTATACCTGCGATATGACCTGGCAGTTTTGTTGCACGTCGATTTTCGTTGGTTGCGAGGTATTTGTAAAGGCTATTTATTTTTTTAGTTTAAATTTGAATTTACTAATTTAAGATTGTCACTTACTAAAACCGTTGACACTACAGGTGGATCGGTTATGAGCAGCGCAACGATGGCCTAGAGATTAAACTCAAGCAATGGAGACGAGTGCTGAACAATATTGGTCCTTATGGGGTTAGTTTAGTTTTAGTTATTTTTTTAGTTCAATTATGAATACCAAAAAATATATATACTTTATATTCCCATATTCATTTATTTGCAGGTTGTATGGACTCCCTATGAGAACGAAGATTTCAGCGAGATGTTGCCGGAGCATTTCTTTGAGGAGCGACATTCATGGCGTTCTGTGTGCCCGCTTCTTTGTTTTGCCATTGTAGAGTGGCATCAAGTGGATCGGGTTGTCAAGCAGCTGGGTTGTTTTCAGCATATCCCCAGAGCTCCGCTCAGTCTTGATAACATGCACGGACTGGATGGCCGTATTGGGAGGGGGGAGTGGTTTCCAGCCTTTCTTTCAGGCTAGTATGGCTTGTGGCAGCAGCGACAGACTCGTTTAGTCCCAATCCCTAGCGCTTTTGATCTCAGTTCTTCGAGGCATTATTTGCAGTGGTATTTTCAGTGGGCCCGTCTATCATTGGTCGGAGCCGGTGATCAGCTTGATCATGCTACTAGAGCCATGCCGGATGATCTACTTGACGAAGTCCCGGAGACTCCGGATATACCACAGCCTGATGGGGATGATCTTGGGGTTGAGTTCTATCCACGGAGAGGAGGACGAGGAGGTCGTGGCAGGCGAGGAGGTCGTGCACCTGGTAGGAGAGGAGGACGTCGTGGAGGGAGACAGGGTCCCCCCGTATTTTCCATATAGATGGGTACCATCAATTGATATCAGTGGCTTACAGTGTTTGAAAGTTTCGACGCATGGAGGAAATGTCCAAAATACGCGATGAAACATTCTCACATCTGGATCACCCCGATAAGGCTGTGTTTCCATGTGAACCCAAGTACCTAGTGCAATTACAATATTAGATTATAAATTTAAAAAATGATGTCTAATTAGGTACCTAAATGCAAAATATGATACAGTACCTGGTAAATACATCTGCTTGTCAAACAACCACCTCGGAAGCTCGTTATATGATTCCTCCCAATCGCCATATATACTGGCAATAACTCGCTGTTTTTTTATCCAAACCTTCCTATATGATGCTTTGTATCCAAAGTGCTGCTCAACTGATCCTTGAAGAACTCTTATAGCGATGGTTGTATCTGTTTTTACCATGGCAAATATGTATTGGGCAATGACTTTGGAATCCAACCGACCGTGGTCTTGTCCAACTGATGTTTGCATGTAAGAGTGTGGACCATTGTAACTCCTAACCTCCCATATCTCCTTCTTCTGTCGATATGATACACGTATCATCCAATTACATCCTTGATCTTGTTTGACGTATCTCGCAGCGTATTTCAATTGGTCACTCTCTAATATTTTATAATCAACCGCCCGATTGATACTGTACGTCTTAACCACCATTAGAACAGCTTCCTTATTCTAAAATTATTCACCGACTTCAAACTCAGTTGTTGGATCATCGTCGGGTGCACGTTGGATATGAGATACCTGTTCATTCATTGAATCTAGATTCAAGGAGGATAGGTGGGTTGGACAATCATACCTTTCAGAAATTGCTGGCTGAGTAAATGCAATTGATGAACCAGTGAAATAGTTCATCGCTGCAGCTTCCTGCTCGAATAAAGCATCCGGATCAATCTCTTCATCAGAGAGAATAGGATCCACAAAGAAGGATTCATCTGTTGGATTAGATGGTGTAGCTGCTCTTTGGTGGCTTTCTACTTCATCTTCTATTGAATCCCTTAGACTCATGTTTTGAGTAGAGTTTAGTGCATTGATGCTTCTATCGGGTATAATGTTTAGATCAATCATCATACCGTTGTTTAACCCTCTTGCAAGATCAGTTGATTGGGTATTAAGAGCATTGCTAGACGAACTTCTTTCTGCCACGTCAATTAAAATGGCAAAAAGCTCTAACAAATGAATATCTAGATGATGTATATGCCAGTAAATCTCCAAGTCAACCTCCTCATCAGTGCGTAATGAGAACCTAATAAGTTTATCTTCGATTAAAAGATGTTCGAAAAAATAAAATTATTGCAATGCTAGTAATTTAAAGCTATCATACCTTTTTATAAAAATATCCATTTTCGACAACGGCAGGGTATTTGTAATATAATTTTTTCACGCGTTTAGCACCTTGTTGGCCAGTCACATTTAAGATCAAGTTCTTTAAGGTGGACAAACAACGCACTTCACTTGGAAGATAAACAAATATAGGATTACGAGACCTAAATATTACAGAACCATCTTCAACTCTAATTATTTCACCATCATAGTGAATGGATAATAGAGGAAAATGAGACATTTTCTAAAATAATATGAAGATTATAATAGTAAGAATTAAAGACATATGAGAGTAGGAAGAAGCTTAATGAATTGGTATGTGTATTGAAGAATGAACTTATTTATAGAGTTGAGAGGAGAATGTGTCTGAACAAGGATTTTATAGTAAATATTGAAATTCATATAAAATTGGGGTAGCTTGAAAACAAGGTGGAGTGATTGATAATTTTTTATGGGGGGGCTAAAATCAATGTAACTTACACTTGTTCTTGAAAGCATCAAATCGGTGTAAGCTACACCGATGCTCTAATTTTTTCCTTGGAAGCCACAAATCGGTTTGGCTTACATCGATTCACACCTTAATTTCAAAAAGAAAAATTGGTTTTGTGTAAATAATGTTAAATTAATTTTTATTAGGAAATAATGAATTTTTTTTAATTTTATTTTTAAAAAAAAAAAAAACCCAAAGAAACAAGGTGAAAGGTTAAATGGTATCCATGTATTTTTTGACCACTTTGGTGAAATTTGAATTATCGAACTAGATGTAAGAAAAAGAAAAGATGATCTAATGCTAAAGCTTTTCTCCGAAAAGATATTACTATTATTATTTGAAAATTCTTAATAGAAGGTGACAAGCTGATAATTTAGACAGACACTTTGGTATTTTAAAAAAATTTATGATTTCTAACGTATTAGTTCCCTTTTAATTTAACAAATAATCGTTCTTAAAATTATGTATAATTTTAATTAAATAAAAATTTTCTAAGATATTTTGCATTTTTTTTATGGAATAAATAAATAATATAATATTTATGTTTTTTCTTTTCTATTATACAAAAATACAAGTAATATAATATTTTTTTTCATTCTTTATGATTGTCCTTAAATTAAATCCAATAAAAACTAAAAAGTAGAGAAGTGGTGTATATATTCTAATTAAAAAACCTATTTGTTAAGTTAAATATAAATTAACGTGTTAAAAAAAAGGTAAATATAAAAAAAGGTACTTTTTTGTTTTTTCTACAACCAATAGGGACCTCCTGGTCTCCTTGATCCTTGGGAATGGATTTTTTTTTCTAAAATAAATAAAAAATACTTTATTTCCTAAAACAAAAGAAAAAGAGATTATTTACTAAAATAATTTTTTTTTAATTGAAGGCCCAGTATCGGATGGGCCAGGTTTCTTTATCTTTATCTTTTTCGTCTTTCAAATAATATTTATTTTTTATTTCATATTTTAATTTTTGTAAAGTATTATAGAAATAAATAAATATTTAGATTAATATATTTAAATAAATATTGGAATTAATTCCAATATATTAATATAAATGTTTATTATTGTGTTTAACATTTTTTTTTTTGACAGAAGTGTTTAACATTTTGTACATTATAAAAATAGGAGAAGTATGTTGGTAAGTTCCTTTAAGTTATTATCGTGTTTAACATTTTGTACATTATAAAAATAGGAGAATGACAATTATATTTGACCAAAAGTTTTATCTTCCGAAATTAATATAATGTAAGGATGGTAATGGAATAATAAATTGTTGAAGACAATACATTAATGAGCTTTGTTGACCAAAATAAAAAATTTGTTAGTGTGTTAAGGTTACAGAGGTTAACAACTTGGGTCTGTCTATATACGTGTATGCATATTGTGTTAGTAATTATTATAGGAAAGTTTTTCCATGTAACACCTAATGAATTGAAACATCATATGTGATAAAGTAAGGGGTTTCGCTTGTGACTTTTGTCTCATAGTGAATAGTGAGTGTTACGGGCCAACCTCCGAGGCCCAAGATCACCAAAAGAATAAGGCTGTGAAAGTGGCCCACAAGTAAAGATGAATCATCTAAAATAGGAAAGATTCGATACAATCTTAACAGATCTCAAAAAGATCTCAACAACCCACAACTATATAAACAGGGGGCATCACCCCCTCAAGGTACGCACTCTCTTAACCTACCCCATTCTAATAGATCTGGAATCCCGTAATCCTATTCTGGGTTTCTAGAGCTATTCACCTCCACATTAATCCCTTCTCGGCTATAACTCTCGGCCACGCCGTAGGGTTAGTCACCGAAGGCACACCTTTTTGTCCCAAACCTCATATCTCGACCCCCCATTCGAAATCCTTTGGACAATCGTTAAGGATCCAACCTTAACATTGGCGCCGTCTGTGGGGAACTGCCGAGACCGAGGAGCAAGAAGCGCAGGCACCGGTGACCCGAGTTAGGGATGGAAGAAATACCACTCCACAAAGGCGCCGCCGACAGCGGCAACCCCTTACCGAACCCGGAAAAAGAGATCGATCAGAGGAACAACACCATTCAGCAATTAGAGGCGGCTCTGAGGGAGCTCTTGGAAAGGCAGACCCGAGAGGCGGCGTTGGCCTCGGAAGCCATCAAAAGAGTGGAAGAGCTCGCCAGAAAGCAACAGGTCATTCTGGAGGAAGCGGAAAAGCGAGAGAGAGACAGACTTGAAAAGCTCGAAAAGCTTAACGGCAAGACCCAGACCATGGCAAACCACAGCAGCAAAACAGCGGAATCCAAAGATCGCACGTGGAGAGCATCCACTGTGATCACGCGAGCCCCCGGAAGGGAAGGGGGCAAGCATCCATTCTCATCTCATATCTTGGCGGAAGAGATTCCCAAGAAGTTCAGATACCCTGTGGAAATTGAACCGTACGACGGAACCACAGACCCGAAGCACCACTTGGATGCCTTCGAAAACAGGATGCTGCTTGTGAACGCTTCTGATGCCATACAGTGCAAAGCCTTCACCATAACGCTAAAGAAAGACGCCCTAACTTGGTTCAACGCTCTCCCACCGGGCAGCATAGAATGCTTTTCTGACCTGGCAGAAAGCTTCATGAAGAACTTCACAACCCGCCGAAAGCTCCCAAAAACCTTTCTGAACCTATACTCGATAGTGCAAAAGCCTGAAGAAACCCTCCGGAGCTATCTGGACCGTTTCAATGCGGAATGCACACAAATCGAGGGATTGCAATCCCAGGCCGCCCTGATGGCCTTAGTCAAAGGGCTAAAAGAAGATACCCCTTTTCTGAAAAGCCTAACCAAAAGGCCACCAAAGACAATGGAGGAAATACAAGAGCGATCCCATGACTACCTGCAGCAAGAAGAAGGACAGACCGCCGTAAAAATGGACAGGAGCAAAAAAGACAACCCCCGAAAAGATCACTTCAGGGACGACAGAGGACGGAAGGAGCACAGATCCAGCAGATCATATTATAATCCCCTCAATGTCTCCCTGACCCAGTTTCTGAATGAGGTATCTCAGGTCGAACGAGTACCAGCTCCAAGACCCATAAAAAATATCGGAAGAGGGAACCGACGCTCGTACTGTAAGTACCACAAACAGCACGGGCACGACACGGAAGAATGTCGAGACCTCCTCGACTTCATTGAGGAAGGGCTGAAAAACGGAAAATTCCGTGAATACACCGGCAGGTACAAAAACAGAGATGATGACCGAAAGGTCAGACAAAGACAAAACAGCCCAGAACCCAAGGCAGAAAGAAGAAGGGATGAACCCAAAGAGCGCGGCGTACACCGCGAAATAGCAATGATCTCCGGAGGTATCCCAGATGAAGGTAACCCCCCGTCTAAAAAGGCCGCAAAACGAAGCAAGCACTCATGTCTAGTAGTAGAGGTCATGCCCAGACCCCTAGCCGGAAGCCCACCCCCAGCGATCATTTTCTCCCCGGAGGAAATCATGCAAACCACCAGCACCATGAACCAACCACTGGTCATCTTTGCCTCCACCATCAACACCAAAATACGAAGAGTATTTGTTGACCAAGGAAGCTCAGTGGACATACTATTCCGAAGGTGCTTTGACGCACTCGGCCTACAATGCAATCATTGGAAAGCCAACCTTGAACAAGATAGGAGCAATTGTGGCTACATCCATCCTCACCATGAAGTTCATAACTGACAACGGAGAAGTGGGCACCTTAAAAGGGGACATCTCGGAAGCAGAAAGATGCCACGGGGCTACACTGCACAATTCCAAAGAGGAACTCCCCAGACCCACCAAGCCGGACACGGCCGCCAAAGTCCACCTGGTAGACCTGGAGCCACCTGGAAGAAAACTCCCAGAAAGACCGCAACCGGAAGGAGAACTGGAAAAAGTGCAAATTGGGCCAAAAGCTGAACAAACCACAATGATAGCAAAAACCCTGCCAGAAGAAGTCAAGACAGACCTAACTCACTTCCTCAAAAGGAACGTGGACCTATTTGCATGGACAACAGCAGACATGTCGGGCATAGACCCCAACTTCTCCAGTCACAAGCTATCTATACTGCCCGGAAGTAAACCAGTGGCACAAAGGCTCCGACGAATGAGTCCAGAAAAGATGGAAGAAGTCAAGAAGCAGGTACAAAACTTGCTCGAAGCAGGGTTCATAGAAGAAGTCAAATACCCGACCTGGCTCAGCAACGTAGTCATGGTCCCCAAGAATGACGGCAAGTGGAGAATGTGTGTGGACTACACCAGCCTAAACAAAGCATGCCCGAAAGACCCATACCCGCTCCCGAGCATCGATGGGCTCGTAGACAGAGCCTCAGGCTACAAATGCATGTCCTTCATGGACGCTTATTCCGGATACAATCAAATCCCCATGTATCTCGGAGATGCCAAGAAAACAGCCTTCATCACCCCCATTGGTAACTTCTACTACAAGGTAATGCCGTTCGTACTAAAGAACGCAGGCTCGACATACCAAAGACTCATGGACAAGGTGTTCAAAGAGCTCTTAGGTGGTATATTAGAAGTTTATGTGGATGACATGCTAATCAAGACGAGAGCCAAAGAAGACCTCATTCCAAACCTGGAAAAAGTCTTCGGTAAACTCCGGGAGCACCAGATGCGACTCAACCTGGCCAAATGTGCATTCGCGGTAGAAGTAGGGAAATCCCTCGGTTTCATGTTAACAAGCCGAGGAATCAAAGCAAACCCCGAAAAATGCCAAGCCATCCTATCTATAAAGCAGCCAGAATCCCTAAAGGAAGTGCAGAGCTTAACCGGAAGATTGGCAGCATTATCTAGGTTCCTTTCAGCATCAGCAATAAAGGCAGCCCCACTATTCAAGCTCATGAAGAAAGGGCCAGAGTTTAACTGGACGGAAGATTGCGAAAAAGCTTTTCAAAGCTTCAAGGACTACCTAGCAGCACCGCCCATCTTAGTGAAACCGGAAGCAGTCGCGGGAGCACTAGTTCAGGAAAGAGGGAAAACACAAAAACCCATCTACTTTGTCAGCAAAACCCTCCAAGGAGCAGAGCTGAAATACCAGAAATTAGAGAAACTAGCATTTGCCCTAACCACGGCAGCCAGGAGGCTCCGACAGTACTTCCAAGCCCACCCGATCGTGGTAAAAACAGATCAGCCGCTGAAACATATTCTCCAGAAGCCTGATCTAGCAGGAAGAATGCTAATCTGGTCCATTGAACTATCAGAATACCACATAACTTTTGAAGGAAGAACATCCATCAAAGGACAGGCGCTGGCCGATTTCGTGGCAGAGTTCACCCCCAAACACCAAATGGACAACCATACCCCATGGATCCTGCACGTGGATGGTTCGTCGAATACAAAAGGAAATGGAGGCGGTGTATTGCTAGAAGGACCTGAAGAAATTGCCATAGAAATGGCCATAAAATTTCAATTCTAAGCAAGCAACAATCAGGAAGAATATGAGGCACTCATAGCGGGGCTAAAGCTAGCAAAAGAGGTGGGGATCTCCGAGTTAGAAGTCAGATCCAACTCCCAAATAGTCACCTCCCAAGTCAACGGTAGCTACCAGGCCAAAGACCCCCAAATGGCAAAGTACTTGGAAAAGGCAAAAGAGCTGCTAAGCTCTTTCCAAAAAGTACAGATGAAGCACATCCCCCGGAAGGGGAATGACCGGGCGGACACTCTGTCAAAACTGGCAAGTACTAAGCCAGGCGGAGGCAACCGCACCCTCATCCAGGAAACCAAAGAAAAGCCGTCAATAGAAGAAGCCCAAGCGGTATTCTCAGTTTCGGAGAGTCAAAGCTGGAAACACCCCATCATGAAGTTCCTCATAAGCGAAACCCTCCCGGAAGATAAGGGTGAAGCCAACAAACTCAGAAGAGAAGCGGCGAACTACACATTAGTAGCCGGCGAGCTATACAAAAGAGGGGCAACAACCTCACTCTTAAAGTGCGCGGAAGAAGAGAGAGTTCAAATAATCCTCTCGGAAGCACATGAAGGTGCTTGCGGGCACCACCAGGGAGCAAAAACCCTCGTAAGAAGAATTCTTCTAGCCGGCATATACTGGCCCACCATGCAAGCAGACGCCAAATTGCACGTCGAAAAGTGCCAAAGATGCCAAGAGCACTCAAAACTGCAGAGAATGCCAGCAACAGAGCTATCCACCATCACGGCTCCCTGGCCATTCGACAAATGGGGAATCGACCTCCTACGGCCCTTCCACAAAAGACCGGGACAAGTGAAATACCTAATCGTGGCAATCGACTACTTTACAAAGTGGGTGGAGGCTGAAGCACTAGCATCAATCACTACAACACAGTGCAAGAAGTTCGTGTGGAATAACATCATCACTAGATTTGGGATCCCAAGAGTCATCACATCAGACAACGGGACACAATTTATGGACAAAAAGTTCCAAGAATTCCTAAAAGGATTCCGGATCCACCAACAATTCTCGTCCGTGGAACACCCGCAAGCAAACGGACAAGTCGAGGCCATGAACAAAATAATCCTAAACGGATTAAAGAAGAGGCTTGACGAAAAGAAAGGATGTTGGGCG
The DNA here is from genome assembly GCA_036250425.1 of Stylosanthes scabra. NCBI lineage: Eukaryota > Viridiplantae > Streptophyta > Magnoliopsida > Fabales > Fabaceae > Stylosanthes > Stylosanthes scabra. The sequence continues at coordinate 30,749 of JASCZI010030787.1, forward strand.
GAAGAACTCGGAAGCGTGCTCTGGGCTTACAGGACCACAGAACAGTCGGCAATAGGGATAACACCTTTCCGGCTAACCTACGGGACAGAAGCCATGATCCCCCTGGAAATAGCAGAACAAACCATCCGGGTATCAAGTTATAACCCGGAAGAAAACCAAGCCAGAAGAGAAACAGAAGTCAACATGGTCTCCGAAGTTAGGGATGCAACAAGAATAAAGCAGCAAGCGGTAAAAGTGCTCTTAGCCGCCAAATACAACAAAAAGATCAAGAGGCGAGACCTTGAAGAAGGGGACCTAGTACTACGGCGGGCAGACATAGGAGGAAAGAACGCAGCCCAAGGAAAACTAGGAGCAAACTGGGAAGGGCCCTACCGAGTAGCTCAAGCACTCGGAAAAGGCGCCTACAAGCTCAACACCATAGAAGGAGGCCAAGTTCCGAGAACTTGGCACATATCCAACCTCAGAAAGTACCATATGTAAAATGAAAGTAGCAGCATGTACTCTTTTTCCTTCCATCTATTATTTTTTCCCAATAAAGGGTTTTTTGGGTGGAAAGGTTTTAACGAGGCATGTAAGCGTTCCGGCCACACTGGTCGTAAAAGATTAATGAAAAAAGAAGTATTCTTCACTCATTCCTTAGAGTTTCATCCTCTCAAGCCTTTTTCTTTTCTTCTCTTAGCCTTACGTCGCTACTCAAAAGCACGAAAAAGCGCAGAAAGACAAGGCATTTTTTCTTTTATAAAAGAAACAAAAATGCCGAAAAGAGCCCGGGAGCCCTTAAGCCTAAAAGCGGCACGAAAATAACCCAAAGAGCAAACAATCAAAAGCGGAAAGATCCAAACTCCGTAGCACCACCCCGGATTGATCACCCGGGAGATGAGATGCACATTCACAAAAGCTTTGTAAAGATAACAAGATTATCAACAAAAGCAAAACACAAGTATCAACAAAAATTTTCCAACACAGCAAATGCAAGCATTGACAAAATTCAAAGGAAATTGTTCAAAAACTACAAATCCACAAATTACAGAAAAAACAAAGTGTTCGCAACCAAAAAAAAACTTTACATATTGAGAACGGGGCATTCCCCACCTTTCCTAAGCCCCCGGAACAACCTCCTGGGCATCCTCTTCAGCATGGACCTCGGCCTCAGGACCGGGCTGTTCCTCCACCATGGGCTCCGCCTGCTCTTGGGCCTCGGCTTTTGGATTATATATCCTCCTTGCCTTGGGATCCCAACGAATGTCCAGAGAGATCATTGAAAAATCAATGGCAGGATGCAAATGGCGAACCTGGTCCATCAAGATCTCAAATGTCTCTTGGACCATGTCCCCAGTCTCCTCTGCCAAAGACTTCCACTCTCCCTGCCAATGAGCAGCGGCAGCCTCCGCCCCGTCCAAAGCCGACTGCCTCTCCCTCAGAGACTCGGCAAGGCCCTCAGCCTCCCTCTTCTCTTTCAGCAAGGCAGCCCGGCAGGACTCAAGCTCTACAGCCTGCACCTTGGCCTCCTCTTCAACCTCCGCCATCCGCCATCCGTGCAAGAGCGGAAAGACGCTCGCCCTTAGAAACCTCCAACTCCTGAGTTAAGGACTTAATCCTTGCATTCAGAAGGGGGCTGCCAAGGCCGAGTCCCTCTCCGCCGTCAGCACGGCCACTTGATCCTTCAGAGAAGCTAGCTCCTTCTCCATCTGAACCTTGGAGGCGAAGGTTTTTTCTATACCAATCTAAAACCACGAAGACAACAACATACAACTTAAACAACAACTAAAGCAAAACAAAGCAACAGAAGAAGAACTAAGGCAAAGATGTGGATAACTGAAGGCAAGCGGTGAGCTGACAGGCGAGGTTTTGAGCCGTTCCGAGGAGCTGCTCCGGCACCAAGGGACCAAGAATCTCCCGGGTTGCGCCGTTAGTAAGGCCAGCATCCAACGCCCCCCGGAAATTATAGTCATCCGGGAAGGCACGATTAATAGGGCTGACCTCGTGCACCCACGAAGAGTCCGCCCCCAGAGCCGCCTCCTCCTCAGCCGTAGCATCCAGCGCCTTCCTCTTCATGCTAAGAGTTAGATAGTTACTACACTTGACTCTAATTCTCATATTATTTATTATTTTATAAGCCTGTCGTCGGTTGCCGTGAATCAAAAGGAAGATAATAATAATTGAAATCAAAAACAAGATAACAATTATAACATTCATCATTTCATTAATCACAATATATTAGGAAGAGTCATATATCATCATATCAACTTAGACTTATATAATAAGTATCATATC
>JASCZI010030788.1:8415-30957 GCA_036250425.1 Stylosanthes scabra
GTACTATCTTTTCCATAACTAAACATAAATATTTCATATTATTTGATTCTGACACTCAATATTTTATAAGACAATAGAATTATAAGTAAGTCAAATTAGCCTGAGTTAACTCGAGTTTTCCAACAACCAGATATATGTTGCTGTTTTTTCATCCTCTACCAAGGCAAAGCCAAATATACATGTCTGGCAGTGATGATTAGAACCCGAGAAAATTACCAACGGCTTCCTATACTTATTCTTTTTATAAGTCGTATTGAATGCAAGCACATCTCCAAAGCATTGATAGTCGGCCCTAGAAATTCCATATGCCCAAAACAAGTTTGCTAGCCGATTTTCACTAGTAGGATTGTACTTTGCCATGGCCATGGGATCAACATCTGCCTTCCCAAGTAGATAGCTTATTGTTGCATTGCATCCCCTCCAATGAGCTTTGCATGTCGAGATCTTCTAATATGGTTACCTAAGTCCTTCTTTGTGGACCCGATGTTAGCATAACCACCTGCTTGTCCTACCATTAGTCCCATTATTTTAGAGGTTGGGAGACCATTATCATGCATGGCGTTAGCCTGTGCTTTTTGAGCCTCGGTCATTCCTCGATGATTTGGAATGAGATGTACCAAACATTGGGGGACTAGATCATGGTTGTGCTCCTCAATTAATTTTCTTACCCTCCAAATTGAAGACTTAGTGTCAAAGTACACCGAAAGCATGGCTTCACAACCAGTTCGAGTCATAGCTTTATGCTCCCTTTTCCTATCAGGATTAGAGATAAATTTCTCATGTCTCTTTCCTTCCCTATTGCAAAAAAATGCCTTCTACAAAGTATTCCATCCTTTCCGTGTGCTGCATCACCCTTACGAACTCCAAAGCCAACGCACCTCGCGTAGCTTACATATAAATTATAGGCTGCATCCGATGTTTCAAACGACTGTGTGAGGTGTGATAAGAGATCGCCCCCGCAGGATAATGGGCCAGAGAGAGCGGGAGAAACACAGAGCATGGAGAAAGAGAGAGCAGAACGAAGGTTACTGAAGGTGATTGCAAGCGGCGGCGCTAACTGCAATAGGTTGGTTGGTTGCTGTGATTGCAAGAGATTGGTGTTATTTATTTATTTATTTATTTTGATTTGGGGATTGTTGGGGCTGTGAAGGAGATGATCGAACAATGTGAGAGAGATAGGAGGGTTTGGTTTAGGTTGTGGCTGGTTTGAATTTTTTTTTGGTTTGGGTCGGGGTTCTGATTTAAATGAGTAAACCAATTTCTTGGTTTTGAAAAAAATCCAGTTGGTTGGTTTAATTGCACCATCCAATTACATTATGACACGTATACATCCTTAGAAAAAGTTATTTTTCACATCCGCGTGTGAGTGTTCCCATATAATATTATGCTATGTAACCCATTAAAAGATCTCTTTGTTTAATGGCAAGTTGGTTGCAGCTAAATTCATCTTAGGCGGGTTTGATACCCATGTTTTCCTTTCATGTATTCTTTTATTGCTCATTTTTTTTACTTGCTTCTTACAATTATATATTAATTTTAATTATTTTATTGTTCTTTTTCTTTTATTAGCTTTTTGTATTAAGTCTTACATATTCTAGCTTTTACTTGTTTTTATTTAAGTATTATAATTATATATTATTTTTAATTATAAATAAGATTATCTTGATTTAATTATAACGTGAAACGTTTAATATTTTATTTTTATTAATTTTTTAAAATAATATTAAATATTTATATAATAATTTTCATTTTATGTGAAAATCTCTCCATCTTATAACCACAAAAAAATCAATGTCGTCAAATATATGAATAATATTTAAATTTTAAAATTTTCATTTTCGGCCCCTTCTTTATAAAATGTTTTGATCCACGACTATTTTTAATTTTATTTTCGGCCCCCACAAAATTAATTTTTTGGATCCGCCCCTGATGACGACGATAGATTCTCAACAAACTTATATGTATATAATAACATCTGCAAGTCTAGTTTGTTTAGGGCTGATCGAACTTAACTATCTGATCATAGGCAGTGTCGCGACATGCCGAAAGTTGGGTTGTTACATCACACTTATCAACCTATAAACCCCAATCACACATACATACAGGTGTATATCCATGTGACCATATACACTATAGAATTCATCATTTTTAATTTGTCAAAAATAAAATAAATAAACTAGTTGTATTTTTCAAAAGCAGAAAAAGTGTTTTAAGATTAAAATATTATTTTGGTCTCCAAATGCAAATTCTAAATTAGTTTATAATGTTTTAATCGTATTATTTTAGTTCTAAAAGTTTCGAATATTTTATTTTAATCACAAAATTTTTTTAAATAAGATTAATATTGTTCTACCATTAAATTTGAGATGAACATATAACTAATTAAAAAAGTAACAAGGACATTAACTTTATCCTAGATGACAGGCACAAGAAACATTATCGTTATAGAAAAAAGTAAAATAATAATGAAGAAACTATGAAATTAAGATTACAATTGTTTTTCTTTTATTTCTCACAAACTCATATATACCTTGACATTTTTATATTTTTTTATTCAATAATGCTACCTGTACACACAAACACATCAGACACATTAACCTCCCCCACTCTCAAATCAGGCCTGTGTTTTCACGCTCAAGCACTATCCCCTATTCACGCGCCTGTCACGCGAGAGAAAACCCCATTCACACGTGTTCTTCTTTTTCTTTTTCTCCTTCTTCTTCACTGCCTCTATCTCCATCTTCGCCTTCGCTTCCGCTTCTTCTTCTTCCTCCTCCTCTTTCTCCTTCTTCGTTACGTTGTGGTAGTTGTTGTTGCTCTTCTTTTTTTCTTTCTCATCCTCTGTTACGTTCTTCTTTTGCTGCCACTGCAAAAGTACTCCTGATGTACTCATATTTTGCACAAATTAGGTTTAGATTTTGTTTTTGGTTTGAACTTGAGTGTTTGAAACTCTTGAATGTTGAATGATAAAATCATTTAGAATTCTCTTCATCTGAATTTAAAATTATGCTCAAATTGGTTTTAGATTCAGTTTATGGTTTGAATCTGAGTGTTTGAAACCCTTGAATGTTGAATGATAAAACCAATTTTAGCAGAATTTTCATATCTAGATGAACAAAACGTTAAACCAATTTGAGCAGAATTTTCATATGTAAATAAACAGAACGTTAAACCAATTTGAGTATAATTTTAAACCAATTTGAGCAGAATTTTCATATGTAGATGAACAGAACGTTAAACCAATTTGAGCAGAAATTTGAGTATAATTTTAAACCAATTTGAGCAGAATTTTCATATCTAGATGAACAGAACGTTAAACCAATTTGAGCAGAATTTTAAACTAATTTGAGCAGAATTTTTAAACTTAATAATAATAAAGCAAACAAACCAATTCAAAAACAACAACAACCACAACCACCATCATGTAATAGATGAAGGAGAACAAGTAGAAGAAGAAGAAAAAAAGCAACCACATAATAGAGGAAGGAGAAGAAGAACAACAACATAACATAAGATGAGAAGTAGAAGAAGAACAAAAATAACCACATAATAGAGAAATGAGAAGAACAACAGCAACAACAATGTAACATAAAATGAGAAGGAGGAGGAGGAAAAAGAAGAGAAAGAGGCGAAGTACGAAGTGGAGACGGAAGCGGGGTACGAAATGATGGCTGAGGCAGAGTCGGAGGCAGGACGGAAATGGAGGCGAAAGCGGTGAAGAAGAATGAAAAATAAGAAGAAGAAGTAGAAGAAGAAAGAAGAAGAAGAAAAGAGGAAGAGGAAGAAGAATGAGGAAGAAGAAGAAAAAGAGGAAGAAGAAGAAAAAAACAATGGAAGAAAGAAAAAGAAAGAGAAAAAGTGCATTTTGCGAGGTGAAATTTTTTTTTTGGCACGTGAGTCAGAGTGTGAGGGTACCATGTGTTTGTGTGTATCATTTGTTCATGTATATTAATTGTTTTTCATTTAACTTTTTCAAACGACAATGCCTAGTCTACTTACTATGTTGAAGAATTAATATCAACGTGGTTACTTTCTTTAATAATTATTTATTTCAAATTTAACAATGGGACCACATTAATTTCATTTCAAACTTGTTGTAATTAAAATAAGATAATTAAAATGTACGGATCAATTAAAAATTTGGACTAAACGTTGAAAACTAAAATAACACTTTATCCGATTTTTTACATATTCAACAAAACAAGCATATGTGATCCAACTGCCTTCAATGCAATTTAAGATTTCTCCTATTTATGTAATAAAAGATTAGGCTGTACGCATCCTCTTTTATTGATTTTATGATAAATCTACAACGGAGTAGATTCATATTGTAAATCAGATAAAATATTTTCACATGATTTTATATAACTTTTTTACCCTTAAATTGATCATTTATATTTGCATGCTTAATTTGTAAATATTAATTTTTTAGTGTGCATCAGGATATCCACCGGATCGAAAATCTAATGACTAATTCCTCGAATACTGCAAAGATAAAATGGGCGACCCTCCCAAACAAACTCTCTTCATTCCCTCCTCTCGGGAGAATCGGACTCGGGAGAAATGGTTAAGGAATGTGGTTTTTTAAGCTTTTCCCAAAATCGAGCATCAGAATACGGGGAATTTAATAACCAAAGTCAACATTGTTATCAAACTGTTTACAACCACTCTTTAATATATTTATCACATGAATAATTGAAAAAAATATCAAAACTACTCACAAAAAATTATCCATGAAAAAATGAGTTTTCTACTCATAAAAAATAGACGCCGTTTAACAAAACTATAAAAAACATCACTTATAATTACCCAAATATCAATAGCTCGTTATTGAATTTTAGATAATTTTGTCAACGCATGAATTTGTTATGGATAGTTTTAGTATTTTTTTATAATATAAATTGAAAAATAGATATATTTAAATAGTTTAAATTATTCAATCAATTTATAATTAAGTTGCTATACTTTTTTCAATCGAGCTTGTATACTATTTTTAAATTTATAATTTTGTTCTTATTAACAGTAAATATTAAAAAAAATCTATAAAGTGTGAATTTTTTTATTTACCCAAATATTATATTTTATGTAAAGTTTATACTCGTCTAAATATATTTTTTTCTTCACTATTTTCTCTATATTCTTTTAAAATATGATTAATTTACTTGATTGTCATTATTTCTTAAAATGTCACTCTTTTTAATTGGTCTTGTTGACGTCAATGTGCTAGTTTATGCCTATTTATGCTCATGTTAATGTGCTATTTGTGTCTATTTAAAAATTATGTAATAGTTGTGCCTAATTTTTTTATTAATTTTTTAATTGGAATTGATTACCTATTTAAATTAACATTTCTTCTTAATATGATCTATTTTATTTTAGTTTTGGATATACATATGATAACTAATTTTTTTTTATTTAATCCATTTCGGTATTTAAAAGATGAGAAAGCTAAATAAATTTGTGAAAAGAAATAATAAATTAGATATCATTTATTAATGGCAATACTCCATGAATATGTAAACAAATTTTTTTTATGAAAATTTGGTCTTTTAACCCATATTCTTAAATAAAATATTAACGCTTTTAAAAAGATAATGTTGTTATAATATATTAAAATTTAATATTTTTATATAAAGATAATTTTAAAAAATTTTGTATAAAGACACCTTTAAAAATTTTTATATAAAAATAATTTTAACACCTTCATGATAATAATCACTTTAATTAGCATTTAGATTTGATTCAAACTACAAGCCCACCTTTGGGTTCAAAACGGTCACTACATAAAGCCTCTATTAAAGCAAAATCGGACCAGCTAAGAAATAAATCAAACTTCGACCCATTTTTTAATTATCCATACGTGTTGCATTAGGAAGGCTGCCACGCGAAGGACTTCAGTGGAAGTCATTCGTGGCGCCTTCATTTAATTGGTCGCCTAACTGATTTTCAATACAAAATGTTTGAAAGGATACCTAAATACTTAATGAAACTGCGTAGTAGACTACTAAAGGCTAAGGTAGGGGGGTCCAAGTAGAAGTGGTATATAGAAACAATAATACAAGAACTACTGTAATTAAAAAGAATTGGAAAAATGTTGATGGTAGAGAGATGAACGTAGGAGAAGAGCAAATAAAGAGGAACCTGAATGGAGATTTTCTTTTTCCTTCTCATAAAAGAAAAAAAAAGTATATTTATCTTTTTTATAAAAAAAATTGATCATTTTCTTTAAATATTACATAAATTAATTCATTTTAATAATTTCAGTATAATAAGTCATTTTTAATAAATAAATTTTTTCTAACAGTCATTTACTCCTTTATATTAATTTTTCCTTAAATAATTAAGTAAAGAATGAATTATAATTCCTACTCATAAATGTTCAAAAATTTTGGAAAATATATCTTGGAAAAAATGAAACTAACTTTGTATCATTTAAAAAGAATTATTTTGATTGACAAAATTATCAAAACACTAAAAGTATTATCCAAAATTTTTAAACTGGCCTAGTATTTACCCAACCTATTCCATTTAATTATAATTCCCAACTCCTTAGCATCACCACCCCAATTTCCAACAATAATTGTTATTGCCACCCAACCCAAATCCTTCAGCGTCCAACTCTCATCTTCAGCTACTGCCACTTACGCCGCTACCGATCTCGTTGATGTTTTATCATGGGTTCCATGTGTGTGGACAGTGTGGTTAATCGATTTATGGGATACGATATGGAGTGGTGACTATTGTCTCTGCGCATGTTTGCGAGATTAAGCGACAATACAATTCCATATATTACTTTGCTTAAAAAAAGTATGTGTAAAAAAAAAAAAAAAATCAATAATTAGCAAATTTTGTATTTTTTTTATAAATAATATATTTGAAATTTAAAAAATAAAATATTTAATTTAACTTATTGACTGATATTATTAAATTTTTATTTATTATTTAACATTATTGTTTTGCGTATTTAAAATGAAATGGTTGATTTTATCAACTAAGGAGTGTATAGCCAAGTTATGCAAAGATCAATTTTTGGTTTTGGGTTGTTGCTATTGAGGAAGTAGGTAGGATAGGTTAGGGGTTAGTTTATCTTATATTGATACAAAATCAGTTTCAATAAAATTTGTTTTCTGAATATTTATAAATAAAAATAGTAGTTTATCTATAAAATGTTTTACACTATAATAAGAATAATGTTATCTGCACACTCTTTTATCAAATACCACCTTTACGTCCGTATAAAAATACGATTATTATAGGTAGACCACAAAAAGGGAAAGGTGGTTGATGTCTCAATATAATCATCATATTTTATACAGGGTGTCAATTTGATGTTTAATAAAAGAGTGTGTAGAATGAAATACAACTTCCATTATTCATAATATCAAATTTATAGCATTTATTTTTATCTCTATAGAATGAAATACAACTTCCATTATTCATAGTAAAAATTATATTGAAAAAAAATTAATAAAACTTAAACTCTAATACAATATTATAAAAATAAAATAATAATTAAATGAAGAATCATATAAGCTCAATTTGGTTAGATTTGCACCTATAAAATGATAACTTTCATTGATTCGACTCCAGGACATCATCCATTCCTTCTATTTATTTGTACCTTTCACTTGGCAGAGTGCACCTATAAGCTCAATTTGGTTAGAGAAGCAAGAATAATGGAACTTGTTTCCAAGCCAAGCCGAAGTTATGATTCTCTTTTATCAAAGCTTCTCCTTTCAAAACTCTCACACTTCATGTGGTCTTGTACCCTCTTTTTGGTTGCATCTTCTGAACTATTTTTAGTCCTTCAAAACATGGAACCCAGGTTCCATTTTCTACTTCTATGTTTTCTACTTATCTGTTTCTTATTGAAGCACATTCTCTCAAGGCCTTCTCCTGTTTACCTTGTTGACTTCTCATGCTATAAACCTCCTGACTCTTGCAATATGCCATTTTCGGTATTCATTGATAAAGCTTCAAAGTGTCAACTCTTTGATCAAGAAAGCTTAACATTCATGGCCAAAACCCTCCACGCTTCAGGACTTGGCGAAGAAGACACGTATGTTCCCCCTTTGTATCACGACATCACTCCAAGGATGAGTGACCAAAACGATGCCATTAGAGAGGTTCACATGGTTTGCTTCCCCATCATTGATGATCTCTTAGCAAAAACCAATGTTTCACCAACTGACATAGACATACTCATAGTTAACTGCAGTCGCTTTTGTCCTTCTCCTTCTCTGTCCTCCATTGTCATCAACAAGTACTCCATGAGAAGCGACATCAAGAGCTACAACATCTCTGGTATGGGGTGCAGTGCAAGTGCACTCGGAATAGACATGGCTAAGAGACTTCTCAAAGTCCACGAGAACTCAAACGCCATTGTTCTAAGCACAGAGATTCTATCAACAGGTTTCTATACAGGAAATGAAAAATGCAAGTTGATCCTCAACTGCGTCTTCCGGATGGGAAGTACAGCCATTCTTCTCTCCAACAAGAAAAAAGCTAAGAAACATGCAAAATATCGGTAATGTTAAGAATATAAAAATCCAAGTTACCTTATTTAATTAACATTGATAATATGTCATGCATGCATATGATATTTAGGTTCCATTTGGCTTTTGAAAAAGAATTTTTTTATTTATATCTTATTTAAAAAGATTTTTTATTAATAAAAATTATTATTATTTTTTTTTAAAATTAATACATTGTTGGCTTCTTAAAAAATATATAATTTATTTTTTTTTAAAATAAAAAATACTTTTTTTTAGAAATACATACAATTAATACAAATTTAATGAAAAAATCTTTTTTTAATAAAAAAAAATATATTTTTTTAAAAAAAACAAATCCAAACAACCACTTATAATTATACTACACATATTAAATCTAATAATACTATAGTGTCCAATCCAAAAATTTTAAGACACCGTCTAAGGGTTATCCTAGGCTGAGGATGTTTCTTTTATGGGTTTTTTAATTGTAAAGAAGGATATACTCGTATAGGCACTATTCTATATGAGGAGAAAAATAATCGTCACAAGTTGTCTTGAAAAGATTGAAAAATATTGTTATAAAGTATTTTAATAAGATCATAAGCTAGAAAAAAAAAGAAAAACTATTACGTTGAGAAAAAACTCAATTATATTTAATAATATAATAATTTGTATGTCCTACATAGTTTATTGAGCCTCTTTTTTATAGTGCTAAATGTATAAGAAGTTTATTAGAAAATTCACTTAAATAAGATTATGGATAAAAAGCTCACTAGATGATCTATTAAAATAAGATTCCTCAATTTTGACATTTATTATTCTACTAAATATTTAAAATCTACTTAGAAAATCTAAAACACTAATAAAAAAAACTAACATAAAAAAAATAAAGTGTTAAATATTCTCAAATAACTAATTAAAAGCAAATATGACATTACCTCTTTCATCATTATAAAAGAAAATTATGTTGGAGTCACACTTAAGACTTAAAGAAACTAATTCTTTCTCCCCCTTAATTCTCATATGACAATCAAACGTATACAAATAAGGATAACAAAAAGTATTTTATTGCCAAATCAAATAGAATTAAATAATTCAAAACAACCATTTTATTTGTATATTAAAATCAGCCATCGATATATAATATGTAATGAAATACAAAATATACATATAGTTTAACTCATTTTTAATGTATATTTTATATTTCAATACATATTATACACTAATAACTAATTTAATGACTGATTTTCATGCATCTATGTATATCTAGCATGACTCAACATGAGAATATATAGTAGATAGTAAATAATTTTAATTTTTCTTGAGGTCAAATATTTTTTCATGTATTCATCGTTATCAATGCTGGTATAATAAAAATAAAAGATAGTAATGGGTAATATTAGATGTATGATTTACATACCTATACACATCATTTAGTAACACGAACAAATGTAAAAATTAACATAGAAAAATGTAAATTTCTGAGTTAATATTCATATCTTTCTGTGTTACTAAATGATATGTACAAATATATGTTATAATGATACATATAGATTTATTCATATTAGACTATTAATCTATCGATCCTTTTATTTTTTTATGAGAATTAATCTATCCTTTTATAAATTAAGTACATGTAACAATAATAAATACGAGCTTAATCAATATGCTAATTTTAATTAAGAGGTTAGTGAAAAATATTTTTGAATAAATTATATATATCACCAAAGGTATTTTACAAAAGAAAAATGAAAATTATATGCACTAAACCCCATAATAAATTATTCAATAATTTAATAAAATTCATCCGACCCATTTAATAGTAATTTTTAAAGTTGAGGATAAATAACTCGATAATATAAATTTCAACTAAATAAATTGACTAACTGAAAGGTATTAATTGGATTTAATATGTATACTATTTTTGTTATATAGATATGTCCTTGAATATTAATAAATTATTTAAATCATAATTAAATAATGTAAAATAAGATAATTTTAGCTAGATTTAAATTGCAATATACAGGGTTCTTAGTACGGTACGATTCCAAAGCGCCTCCGAAGATAGCTGTTATTTTTCTGGTGCATTGGAAGAAGATTCTACTGGAAAAATTGGATTCAGCTTAAAGAATGAAAGCCTTGAAATAGCAGGGAAAATCCTTCGTTCAAACATAACCACTCTTGGTTCTCAAGTCTTGCCTCTCTCGGAAATATTTCAGTATCTTGTGTCCCTCCTTAAGTTGAGGCTCTTGAATAGGGATTCCAAAGCGGTTTATGTCCCGAATTTCATGAGTGGGATACAACATATTTGCTTGCCATGTATAGGCAAGAAGTTTATAAGGAGAATGGGTAAAATGTTGAGGCTTTCCGAGATTGATATTGAACCTGCATTGATGACAATGCACAAGTTCGGGAACCAGTCTTCTAGCTCATTGTGGTATGAACTTGCGTACCTAGAAGCCAAACAAAGGATTAAAAAAGGTGACACTATTTGGTTGCTTGGTATGGGGACTGGCCCCAAGTGTACATCTGTAATTCTCAAGTCTATTTCCTCTCCTCTACTTGGTGATGAGTTCAAGAATGGCCCATGGGATGATTGTATTCAACAATACCCTTTAATAATTCCTTAAAACTGTCGCTTTCTATCTCTAACATCAATATTAATATTATGTATAAATAACAAATATAAGATATCATAATCTTATATTTCTTTTATTGGGTGAATGTGTATATATGTTTATGCATGGAAGATAAAGCATTCTAAATTTCCAATGCAAATAAATTGGAATAGTTTTTCGTTGAAAGAATATTTTTTCTTATCGTTAAAGGATGCAACCCTAAAAGGGAGAAGAGTTTACAAATGATCCAACGATAACCTATTTCAATATTGTCATCAAGGACTAACGCCAAGATCGAACTAAGAAACAAGATTCTAACATGAATATTCTTTAACTAAAACTCCTATCTTTTTTTATATCTAAACACCTACTACTATGATCTTTTATTCTCATCACATGCAGACTTGTGATCCCCATTTGCTAACAGGAATCCATTAAAAATGCTACAATATATGTCCACGCTAGAGCATGTGTTTTCTTTCTTCAAAATTCAGTACCCAGGCCATATTATTAATGGTGTTCGGAGTCACTATAGCAAATATGGTCTAAGAGAATCGTGGAAAACTATTGCTTTAAATAATGAAAAAAGTTAGCATAATTTTTTATCTTCTGTCTAGACGCATGTTAAGATGATCCTTAATAGTTTAGATAATCAATAGTCTATTTAAGATTCTAAAATTTTTAAAATTTTTCAAGTATCAATAGTCCATAACATTTAATTTAAAAGATAATTAAATAAGTGTAAAACAATTAATAAGACATAATTAATAAGGTGAGAGAAATTAAGTCATCTCCTAAACATATAACACATTAATTTTCACTTTTTAATTTTAAAATATATTTTTAACAAATAAATAACAAATTTTTCTATAACAAGAAAATAATACACTATTACAACATGTAACAAAAAAAAATTACTATTACTACAACTAATAATAATAACGGTAATAATAAAATAAATAAAATGGAAAACTAATTTATGCTTTTTTTATTGGATAGGTGTACTTATGGATTAATAATAGTTCATGAAATTTTTATTTTTAATATATAAATTAAAATTAAATTATTTTTATAAAATTGTTAACATATTTATTGTAACCTTTGACATATATCATCAATAAATAATAAATTAAATATTTACTATAAAATATTTACGTAACTCAATTCAAAACATATTAAGCTTGTTTATTCAATCATAAGAGATATTTAAGTTAATATTAGAAATAAGATGTTATTAAAAATATTTTAATATTTGGCATTTTTTATATTTCATAAAATAATTATTTATTAGCAGTCCATTTAATTTTTAAAAATTTTAAACTAGTTAGAGTACGGATAATCCATAAAATATAATAATAAAATAATTCTAAATAAAAATTTAATTTTAGCCTCATTTCATTTTTAACCAAAATAATTTTTAAAAATAAAATTAAAATCTATTTTAGCCTTGCTTTTAATTTCTCCTTTTTTTTTTTTTTTATCTATTTTGGTTTGGTTTGTCGACTTCTTCCTTTTCTTCGTTCTACCTCCCATGGCCACCACTGCGTAGGCGAACACGAGCCAAATAGTCCATAATATTCTTCTCATTTCTTCCTCATCAACCAATCAATCTCAACCACCAATCTACCAAAATTTGCGGCTCTCCTCACAGTGATCACCACTACAGACCATCGTATATAGGGAATATGTCAAAGAAGCAATAAAGAAAATAGCAGGTGAAATTTCCAACTTTACATTACTTCTTCAATGATCATTGACACGCCCGCTCGGGGCGGTGGCTTTTGTTGTTGGGTTTAAAAGCCTTATTCTTCGCAGGCGCGGCCGGACGTTTAGAAAAAGGTGTCCCTAGGGTGCAACCAAGTTAAAATACCGAGTACGGGACTCGTGTCGTTCTCCCTAGGAAGCAGAAACAGAAAGTTTATTTTTGATTGGGGTTTGGTTGCAGTTGATTTGAGTTGAAAACAGATCGCAGTTTGAAAGCAGATAAATGAGAATGATAATAAATGAGTGTCTCGGCCGCGGGTTGAAATAGTGTACATCCCTATGATCGCTGCTATGTCCCAGGTCGGATGAGCTGTCACCTAGGAGGAACACACCATCCAGGGTAGAGTGGAGAAGTTAATCCTCTACATATCCTTGGCATACCAACTGTGAGGTACTGATTCCACAATGGATTCGAGTAAATCCGCACTACTGGAGTAAACTCACTAGCGGTGTAGGTACGATGGTGGAGTCTGCAGTCAACAACTCGTGTTGAAAGAACTCGTGGAACCTGCTGCCACTAGGCCCACTGCTCGAATACCCATGATCACAATGGTGAATCCGTGTCGTAGGGACCCCACCCTTGCTAGCAGGGGCGCACGAATAGCAGTAACGGACTTAACCCCGTTCCTCCCCATCCAATCTTATGGGGGACTTGCAGCTAAGGTCATTTGCACATTTCACCCCACAGCCGAGACACTATGAGACTCTACTCGCTACTTGAAATCATAAAAGCAGGAAAATAAACGGGCAACATAACAGTATGTAAATTGCAGTTTGCAAAAAAGTAAACAGACAGAATAACTGTAAAGTAAATTGATTGAAATTGAAATTTGGTAGAGTAACAATAATATAAACAGACAATAAAATGAAAATAAAAGAGTTTGGCTAGTGAATGGACAATAAAACCTAAAATGGAACCCTAAAAACTAAGCTAAAATATGGAAGTGGGCTCCCTTGAACTGGTGAAAATGCTATCTATTTATATATGCTAAAACTGCCTAATGCGTACGCATGGAACCTTCATATACGTGTACGCATGAGGGACGGATCCACCAAATGGGTGTGCCGTCCTAGGCAGGGATGCGTACGCATGGCTCAATTCTGTGCGTACGCATGGGGTCCAGAAATGGCCTTCTAGGTTTTGTTGCGATCCTTTCGTTCTTTTCGCTCTTTCCGGCCACTTCCGCTCCGAACTTTGCCTGTTAAATCCTGAAACACTTAAGCACACGCATCAAGGTATCGTGCGGAACGGGAAACAGTTCAAAACATAGTAAATATTGGCCGAAATAGCAGATAATTACAATTACAGCCCTAAAGAACTACTGACTGCAATCAAGCCTATTTTGCTAGTATTTAAGTGGTGAGAGAATGATAATTAATCAATTAATGCTATGAAATTATCCATCGAAACTGAGTCTATCAATCATGGTCACAGGCTCGACTCTCATCACATCTCTCACTATGTCTGTTACGATTTCATAATACATCACATCTCACTGGATTTCATTCCTCGTCTCACTTTTACAATTATATTGTCATCCTCGTCTGTCGTTGATAGATATGATGAGGTTTATTATTATTATTATTATTGTTGTTGTTGTTGTTTTTTTTTAATTTTTTTTACAGTATTATCATTATTATTATTATTATTATTATTAGTAATAGTAATCATAGCATGTTAGTCGTGTAATTTATTATTATTATTATTATTATTATTATTTATTATTTATGTATAGAAATATATTTTAAATATAAAAAATAATGTGTTTATATATTTTCGAGAAAAATTTATTATTTTATTAATTGCTCTATGACTTTATGTAAATCATTTGCTATATAATTATTTTTTAAAATAAAAATTTAAGAATTATTAAAACTCCAAATACTTTGAAAACTTTAAAACATAAATTTTTTAGCAAAATAAGTATGGAGAATGGTTCGAACTCTTAAAGCTATTTATTTCCCCAATGACGTACTGCACACATCAAAACTAAAGAGGGGAGCATCATGGAGTTGGCGAAGTATAATACAAGGTAGGGATTTTTTATTCAAATATGGAAGATGGGCCGTGGGAAATAGTGAAAACATCGATATTTGGGAAGATGTATAGGCTACAAGACATGGAAGAACTCATAATAATAATAATGATAATGATTCTAATTTAAAGAGGGCTAGTGAGTTAGTTAAAAGAGATGACAGCTGCGATCAGGATATAATTATGCATCATTTTGAAACTGAAATAACAACAAAAATAATTAAGACTCCTAAAAGCTTAATGGGAGATGAAGATAGGTTTATATATAGCTAGGGATAAGGAATGGGAGCTACTCGGTAAAATCAGGCTATGAAATCGCAATAAAGAACTCTCAAACCAGCCATCAAAACAAAGAATCTACAAGCACACAGTCCTCAAACATATGGCTAGAAATTTGGAGTATAAAAGTACCGCAAAAAATTAAAGATTTTTTGTGTAAAGCAATCAATAATTTCCTACCAACATACAACAATTTATTCAAAAAGCATCTTAGTAAATCTGGCATATACCCTATTTGCCTACAAGAAAAAGAAATTGTTGAATACATTTTTTTATGGATTTAGCTAACCTATGCCTTAAGAGATATGATAAGTTTACTATTAATAAAAGATTTTAAATGTTTACATTTATCGAATACCTAATAAATGCATTGAAAACTTAATTTTTTTAATGTTTCCAATAAAACTATCTTAATTTATAATTTTATTATGTACCCACACGTTAGCTAAATCCTTCTTTTATTATGCAACTGAACAAGGGCAGCCTGGTTTGAATCTCAACTACAATGCAGTTCTACTAATCATACAATCACATATTTGGGAACATGGCTAGAGGATCTGAGAAACAAGCTAAAAGCAAATAAGAATTCAGATTACAAAGATTCATTCAACAAAACAGGGTACATGATATGGAAAATTTGAAAAACATGGAACAAATTCATTTTTGAAGGTTCGAAGATTAACCCTGCTCAAGTAATTAATATTTAAAGCTAATTATTCAGAAAGTGATTTTAAAGGCAATTATCGAAAGCCAAATACACAGCCTACTCATATGAGGAAAAATCAAGTTATTACTACATGGAATCCACCCCCTAGAGACCGAATCAAGTACAACATAGATGGGGCGTACTGTCATAGCGCAGACTCCGGAGCAACAGCTGCAGTATTCCTCAACGGAGAAAGCAAACTTATTACAGCTCACACATCCAAAATCCCAGCTGTCGCACCGTGTCCAGAACGGACTATTTTGCGACGAGGATGCGACCGAAATTTTTTTAAAATGAATTGATATAATGGAGTTGCCACTAATTTTATTTTAAAAAAATCGAATAAAACCATGAATTTATGAAAATTGGTCTTTTAAACATATCTGATATTCGAGAGTCTAATTATGCATAAGGAAGGGTAAAAACTTAATTCCACTGACTCTCAACACATTCATTAAAATGGTTACCTTAGAGTATTTTATGCGAATTATTATGATTTATATAATATTTATATATATTTTTTATGCATATTTAGAAAGTAAATAATAATATTATTCACAACAACAACAAATAAATACGAGCTTTTTTCTTTTAAAAAAAATCCTTGAATTCCATTTTTTGTTATTTACTTATATATTATAAAAAAAGTTAATAAAATCAAAAAGTGCACTTTCCTCACAAAAAAAAAAAAAGACAAACGGCAGTACTTATAACTTTTGATAGTGGGTACAAATTACAAAGCCATAAAACCACTCAATATACGTGCCCAGTAGAACATGCCAAACCATTTATTAATATGCACATACTTTCAAGTTTTTTGTTTTTTAATTCAAACTTCCCAACACAAACAGCATGCCCAACATCAATATATCATGCACAACCATTAACAAAATGCACGGACTTCCAAATTATTATTATTATTATTATTATTATTATTTAACCCAGATACAAATAGTGGACATACTCACTTTTTTTTTAACTTCACATAAGACACAAATACATATAATTTACCTTGCATGACATAAGATACCTAAGAACTGGAAAACTCTTCCACGGTTCAGAAAGAAAAAAAACAATGAAAAAGTTCAACAGGTTATTACTGAAATGCTAACAATGGTAGCAAACTGATGGTCCAATTACACCTAGGAAAGAAGAAATATTAGAAGTGGGATACTCTATCTCGGCAAACAGACCAAGGTAAAACTCTTTTTTTAATTTTCTTTTTAGTTGAATTTTCTAAGATGAAATCTTCATTCAAATGCATAAATGTTACATGAAAAATGAAAAACTGTAGAGATTTTCTCATAAGATAAATACCTAATACTGAAACTTGTTGTGCCTTCAAGCTATAATGGCCTTTTAAAAACTTTTCTTCAATTGACCTTGCAGTTCAAATAATACTCTCCTCTCTTTTTTTTTTTTTAAGAGTTTTCACTTTAAAAGTTCCAGCCCTTTCTTCTGTGATGCTCTTCTGATTTTATAGAGTACAAAAAGATATTCTTTATTATTGCACCTCTATTCCTTACAGCTCATTCTTCACTTATCTTCTTTCGACAGGATAAAGATGATATGCGTTAATGCATTCGCTAGAGACTCCACCATGCTTTCCACCATACTTATGCGTTTTATCTTCTGTGGATTTTCTTCATCAAGTGGATTATCTTCATCAAGCAAATGCTCACCTTTTTTATTCCATCATATTTGGTTTTGCCTTTTGTGCAGTTTCATTATCTTCATGATGATCTCGGAGGATTTGGTTGGTGACTTGCTAAGTGGAGCATGACTCAAAGAACACTGTAGTTTCAATCTCTCTCTTCTTCTTCTGATGTCCAATAAAGCCTTTCAAGAATGTTGGGTTGAGCTGAAAAAGAACTACATATATTTTTGTATTTTGTATAACAGAACAATTTTTTTCTTTCCTTCTGTATAACAGAATATTTTTATACCATTCATGTCTAATAACAAAAACTTTTTTTTCTTATCCAAAGACCTCTTTTTTTGGTGAAAAATATTATTATTGGTCGGACAAAATACGGTATTCACACCAGCCATCTCTGGATTGGTAGTATAAGCAATTGCACTCAGACATGCACTTTTATTAGCTATTCAAATGAAGTTTAGAAATATTATCATCAAAATCGACTGCCAAGAGCTCTATCAAGCCATCAAATCAAACACTAACATAAAAGAGATTTCATCAATTTTACAAGACATACATATATATATATCCTCAGACAAGGAATTCAACAATTGGATTTACCTTGATTCCAAGACAAGCTAATGCCCTGGCACATCAATTTTCCGTCTACCAAAAGCACGAACCCACATATCTTATATGGAATTAGAATTTTCCTTCAATAATAGAACAAACTCTAATCAGTGAGGAAATCCTATCAACGACAAATACTAATACTCAAAATGCTAGGGTTCAAAATTAGGAGAAAGAGCAATGATTTCAATATCAAAAATTAATAAATCCATGACGTTTGATGGTAAGGTGTTGCTTGTAGTGTTAATTTCCTGTCTTCCTTGCGAGGCGTAGACTAATCGGACATGGAAAACAGCTCGAGCCAAGTTAAGACCGTGTCAGAGGCAAGTGTTAGATTTGGTTGAATTGAGAAGGTTCTTCTAGCTAAGAATGTTTCTCACCTTTTGACGTAAATCCAAAAAGAAAATGGGGAATGCACGAGCGGAGAGCACAGAATCTACGTGAACTACGAAATGCTCTTCGCTGCTGCAACTGCAATTTCTAGGGTTTCAGTTTTTTTCCTTTCTGACAACGTTGATGTGTAGCTAAGCGCAAGCTTACATGACGACGGAGTGCTTGTTGGAGACCTCGATGAGGACGACCATGGTGGAGATCGTCGAGCGTCTTAAGCGAGGCCCTATGTGACGAATCGGATGTGACACTGGGATAGTTGTCATGTGAGAGACGAATTAGACAGTGCTTGAGGAGTTCATTGGCGATGACGACGGCAGGGGTTATGTCGTCATCGGCTTTAGAGTCCTGAGGCTTTGAGTGCTCGTCGATCATATTTACGGTGGTAGATTGCGCTATTCTAGCCTTCATCTCCGACATTTACACTAGCTGATTTGTTTACACTCCCCAAAATAAACTACGTCCGCCATGGAAGTATACTTCTGCCATGAAAGAAATTGTACATGATGAGATGACACAACTGAAATTTAGGGTTCTAACAAATAAAGCAGCTGCACAATCCTTTCCCCCATTAGCTGAGTCGGTTCGGGTTTGGGTAGGTTTAGGAGTACGGGTACTATTGTTTTGGGCTAGGCCACGTCAAAAAAAAATTTCACACTCATCCAAAGAATAGCAAATCATGCTATCTTAAACACATGCGTCTACAGTGAATTGCTTGATGGAATGGATCCTCTTGAATGCAAATCTAGACTCTTAATCTTTATTTTTGTTTTCCCTTTGTTTGTTGTTCTCCTTTTAAGACCACCAAAATAAATAAAAAAACACTCCAAATCAACGAATAAACTTTAGATAGAATTTAATAAATATAATGTATGCAATGTATTGTAGATGAGTATGGCAAAAGATAATTGCATTCTAAGACCAAATGAAACAAAATCCAAAATTTGATTATGAACCATCTTTATTAAAACCAGTACTATCTATTTATATTTGGATCTTTAAGGTTTAATGGGAGCTAATAGTCCAGTATAAATAGAGCTCTAGGGTTTTGGATCCCAATATACTTAAGCCGTCGCTTGCAACCCTTCCCCATCGGAGTGTTGCTATTCAACCCTATCAAGGGTACAAAAGGTTTTAGTTGAGGAAGATCAAAGAACCACCACTATGATTGAGAACAACAAATCAAGATCAAGAATCATGCTTATGTATTGAGGTACGCTTTCGCTTTTATGTATATTTTCTTAATGATTTGACATGGATGGTTACAATTTAGGAATCCATGAATTCCAACATTGATAACTAATAATAACCAACAAAATTAAAATATCATTATTTCTTGAGTTTTATTTTTTTTTTATATAAATTGAGCTTCTTTCATTTTATTCGACTTTTACCTCTTATTGGTTCTCTATGATTGAATTCATACTATGTTTATAATAAAAAAATTATACTGTAGGTACATATAAAAAAATTCAATTTTCAAAATATACAAAAGAATAGATATTTTTGTGCATCGCACGAATGCATACACTAGTTAATTATTATAATGCATAGGGCTGTCAATATGGGCGGGTCGGCCCGTTTAGGACCGGCCCGTTTAAGCCCACAAAATAAACAGGCTTAAATGGGCGGGCCTTAAATACCCGCCGGTCTCAAATTATAGGACCGCCCCGTTTAAGGCCAATCCGCGAGCCTAAATGGGCGGCTCGCATATAACTTAAAAAAATATATTTTTTTAATCATAACTTAAACATGGATCAATTATATAATTTTTAAAAAAATTATTTAGAAATAAAAAAATTTATATTTCATTTTATATTATCAAGAATAAATTATTAAAAAAACGTAAAATTGCAACACAATATGATAAAATAAAATCATTTAATTTGATTAATTTCAATGTTAATCTCTTATCTCTAAAATAAACCACTGAAGATTATATTTGATGTAGTTATCTTTGTTCTTAACCTTGATAGAGCATATAAGAGAATAATTCACCTGATAAATTACATACGAAGAGATATGAAAATTAAAATAAAGTGAATTTTAGATAATATAAATGCTTAGACTGAATTAAAAGAGAGTAAAAAGAAACATACTTTTGCCTCCTTAATATGTAATGATTCAAGGAATTGAAGAAAGTGAAGATTGAAGTTTGAACATGAGAAGGAAGGGATTGAGACTTGAGAGGTTGCATTGTGTGTATGTGCGCCGTTTTGGTGCTTTCTGTGGGAGGAAAGAAGATAGTAAATTAGGGTTGGTATGTTATTGATATGCTCCAATCTCGGAAAGTGCACTGAATCGTACAAGTAATGCTACGGTAAAGTGGGTATCGTTCCCACGAGGAATAAAGGACTAAACAATACTATCTATTAATGATGTTTTTCCCTTGAGGGCCAATGCATACATTCGAATACTAATTCTAGGTTCTCAGTTATCAAGCACAACGAATCTAGTTTAACCAAGCCCTAATCTCTTAGTAACTTAGTGTCTATCTACCTAATCAAAAGCTAATCTCTTAGTTAATCAATCAAATAAATAGGTGAAGATCTAAATCAGATTCAAATCCTTATGAGTCTCAAAAGTAATCCTAGATTAGATTAAATGTCACTCTATCCAAACTAGTTCTAATCCAATTTTAACCAACAGAATTATTAGTTGCATAACAATTAACTTGACTATCTCTAGTTAGACCTAATTGATTATGTGATTCAATTTCTAGCTAGCATAAATCAATAGATCTCTCAATCTAATTAATCTAGCCCTAGACAAGTTAAGAACACCTCTCAGTGATTCTAAACTATTAGGATGAATAACAGAAAATTAAATCATGCATAGAAGATAACTAAAAATACCTCAATGAATTAATAAACAAATGTACATAGTTGACTACCTCATGCTTGGGTGAACAGAGCTCCTCACCCTTAACAATGGAGTAGTTTAGCCTTGCATAATGAAAACTAGATCTAAGAATAATGAAAAGTAAAATATGTGCTGAGTGTCTAACCCTAGGTGGTGAAATCACTCTTTATATATATCCTAATCTAAATTCAAATTAAAATCTAATCATATCTTAATCTAATTCTAATCTAAATTCAAATCAAAATCTAATCTTATCTTAATCTAATCCTAATCTTATCTCCTATGATTACAATTCTTATCTCTTCACTTAATCTCCAATCAATCTTCTCTTGAATCTTCTAAATTTGTCTTTGATTGATGAGTGGAATTGAGACTTGAAAGATCTTGGTTGAAGTGGTCAAAATAGGCTTCTTGGACGTTGGAATTCATCTCCCACGTATAACGTGGAGTTTCTGCCCAAATCTGCATTTGCTGTCTTGACTCCCACGTATAACATGGGATCTGGCGTATAACGTGGAGCATTCTGCACTTGCTGTCTTAATTCCCACGTATAACGTGGGATCCTGGCGTATAACGTGGAGCTGCTGGATGAGAGAGAAATAATTCCCACATATAACGTGGGATCTCACGTATAACGTGCAGCTTCTGTCCAATTTGGCAACTTGAGAGTTAATTCCCACGTATAACTGATACGCTCTGATCTCGGCAAGTGCACCGAATCGTACAAGTAATACCACGGTGAAGTGGGTATCGTTCCCACGAGGAATAAAGGACCAAGCAATACTATCCTTTAATTATACTAAGCAGATAAAACTTTGGAGAAGTTGTGATGTGTAACTCGAATGAAAAGAGTAAAAGAGTGCAGAAATATTACTTTGAGAATTGATCAGTGGAATGAGATGTTAAGAGCTTCGGAGATGTTTTTCCCTTGAGGGCCAATATATACATTCAATCACAATTCTAAGGTTTTCAGAAATCAAAGCACAACGAATCTAGAGTAACTAAATCCTAATCTCTAAGTAATTCAGTTTCCAATTACCTAATCAAAAGCTAATCTCTTAGTCAATTAATTAAATAACCAGATGAAGCCCTAATTCAGATTCTAATCCTTATGAGTCTCAAAA
>JASCZI010030789.1:0-10680 GCA_036250425.1 Stylosanthes scabra
ATTGATCTTTCTCAATTATTCTTTGCATTAGAGATGATGTGCTGAATATTTGTGTATGTATATGAATCTGTATTTTCTATCACATAAATGATTGATTTATGTTCTTATTTGATTCTTTGCCATTATCACCATGTAAGATTAAAGATTTGGTTTCTTGACAAGTAGTTAGATCTTTCTTGTTTTGAATTGTTTTGTTTGAGAGAATAAGCATTCAAACATATTTCAAGAATCATTCCATATTTCTTTCATATGACTTAGAGATAAGCATCTGATTTAGTATGCATTAGAAATCTTTGATAATCATATAGTATTTGTATGAGATTGAATATGTGACATTAATTCTTTCCTTTGAAT
This sequence comes from Stylosanthes scabra, assembly GCA_036250425.1. Taxonomy (NCBI): domain Eukaryota; kingdom Viridiplantae; phylum Streptophyta; class Magnoliopsida; order Fabales; family Fabaceae; genus Stylosanthes; species Stylosanthes scabra. The sequence goes on from JASCZI010030789.1 coordinate 355, forward strand.
CTTGTTGATTGTTATTGATTTAATCAAGATATGTGCATTATCTTCTTTCGTATTTAGTTAGTCAAGAGATTGATAATTGGATATGTTTAGGAGAAACTAAGTTGCTAAGAGATTAGAGCTTGGTTATATTAGGATTCATGATTGATTTGATGATAAGTGTAGTATTTGAGTGGTGAAAGTTATGGTTTATGATATTAGTTGATGATTACCTCCAATCCCTTAATCTTGTGTTCTTATTTGATATTTCCTTTTTAGTTCCTGATAATTGATAAGTGATTTGTTTAAAAGTTGCATAATTACTCTTGTATTTGCTAGAATAGATCTTTCTCAGATTTATTATATTTAGATCTACTTAAAGAATCAATTCAAATGTTGTTTGATCCACACTTCTCCGTGGGAACGATATCCACTCATAGAGTGATACTACTTGATCCGGTTCACTTGCCGGAGTTGCTCATTTGTTAAAAAGAAAGAAAAGGTTTTCGAGCTAGCCAAGCCCACCAAATTTCCTCTTCCTTTATGGCCTCGTCCAGTTCATCCTCCACCATTTTAATTTGCAAGATGACTCATTCCTCTTGTTTAATTGTATTTAAGTGTTACAATCTGCCCTGTAATTTCCTTATCCTCTTTGGGATGTCTCCAAAGTTTCTGGTTCCCCATTCATTAAGATTGGTGCTGCATAGCTCAAGTCTTCTATGGATTGGTCCCTCATTACTCCTCCAAGCATCTTCTACAGTTTTCTCGCACTCCTCGCTACCCAGCCAACATTCTTCAAATCTAAATTTATGGTTACTTCTTCTCTTGTTTTTCCTGTCCCCTAATAGATCCACAAGAATCGGACTATGGTATGATTTGTATCGATTTAGATGTTGAACAATAGTCTTAGGGAAATTCTCCTTCCAACTCATCGTTGCCATGGCCCTGTCCAGCTGTTCTTGAATATTGTCATCTCCTACTTGACCATTTGTCCATGTGAAAGCGTATCCCATAAAACCGAGATCAAGTAATTCACTGGATCGGATGGCTTCTCTAAAACCTTGCACCTGTGAGTATGTGACTGGATTTCCCCCATATTTTTCCTCCTAGCTTACTACTTGGTTGAAATCTCCAAAAATCATCCATGCCAAATCTGAATTCTGTCCAAGAGTATTTAAGAGATCCTAACTAAGCTGTTTGTTACTATTTTCTGGGCAGCCGTAGAAACCGGTAGCTCTTCATTTCTGCTCTAAATTCTCCATTTGTATCTCCATGTCTATGTGGTTCATGGATAAGGACCGAATCTCCACCTTGATTGAGTTATCCCAAAGAACTGCCAATCCTCCTACCCTTTGTCTACCTTCCCCTTCACAGTTAACAGCCACAATGTTGCATAAGCCTCCCTTGTATCTTAAGCGCATCATCTCATTCTCAGTTCTTCTTGTTTCCATTAAGAACACAAGGTTGGGTCCTTGTTGATTTATGAGCTTCGACAAAGCTCGAACTGCCCATGGGTTCCCAAGCCCTCAGCAGTTCCAGCTGATCAGCTTCTTGATGATCGGCAGGGCTGCCCAAATGCAACCTCTGCCGCTGAGTTAGTGAATCCCTTCGAAGCCTTTGTTATCTTCAACTCTGGTTCATCAATCTCCATGCCTTCCACCTCACTTGCTTTCCTCTCTTTGCTGGGCCTTCTTCAAAGTTTTCTTCTTCTATGCTCTCTAAATTTGTTGCTTGTCTTGCTTGTCTCTTCCATATTTTCCTTCCCATCTTAATCTTCTCTTGTGGCATGTTTGTGGTATCAATCAACGCCTTGCTGTTCTCAGTTGTTTCTTGTTGCTTTATTTCAACCGCATTACCATGCTTCTGATATACTACTTTGCATCTAATTACTGTATTGGCTTCATCTTTCTCCTTCTTCTCTGATTGAATATTCTTTTCTTCATCATTCACTTGATTTATGTTTCCATTCCCAGCCTTGCTTTGTTCCTCCACTGGATTCTCAGTAATTGGTTCTGGCTCTGTTAACATCAACTCTTGGTTCCTTTGATTCATTGGTGTTTCTTGCATAGTCATCTGCTTTAGCTTCTCCATTACTCTCTTTGTCATCTTTTGTTGTGTTTTCTCCTTTTGTGCTTCTCTTCCCTTCCATTCTTCTTCCTTCTTCTTCTCTCCTAGTTTCACTAATATGCCAGCACTTTCTGCTTTCAACCATGCTCCTAACTCTTTGGATATAGCTCCCCTTTCCTTCTCATCATCTGTAGCTTTTTGGCAGTTGTTCTCATCGTGCCCAATGAGACCACAGTAGTAGCAGAAATTAGGCATTCGTTCATACCTAGAATCTACCCATTTTAACCCATCTTCCTTTCTTCCTATATTCGCTCCTTTCAGTATAGGTCTATTAATATCCAACATTACAGTCGCTTTAATGAATCTAACCTGGTCACAGACGTTTTCAAATAGCTCACACTCCTTGACTTCCCCCAACACAGAGGCTATTTTCGTCCCTAATCTTCTTGTTTTGCAATGTTCAGGGAGGTTCCATAGCTGGACTTTTATGTTTGCTTTCTCTAGCTCTTTCTCTATTGGTTCTTCCTTTCTATCCCATCTTTTCAATAGTAGCCGTGAGTTCCTGAACATCCATGGCCCTCCCTTTAGTATCCTCTCCAGATCTGCTTCTTCTTTTTAGGAAGATTTGGTAGACTTTTGGTTTTAGCTCTACGATTCTCAGTCCTTATGGTTGTCTCCATATGTTTGGCATAGCTGATTAGATCCAGGCATTATTAATGTTCTTATCTGTGAGTAGCCTTCCAACAAGGCTGTTTGTGCAGTCTTGAACTCCATCTTCTACATCTTCATTGTTGAAAACTATTAGTGATTCTTCATCTTCATGTTGTATTTGTGTGTTGTTTGGTTGGTTCTCTTCTCTTGGTTCTGACATTGTTGGGTTAATGTAACAGGACAAAACACCGATGGTTGCAGCACCCAGAGCGTTCTAGGGCACAACTGTACGGACAGTTGTGGCACTACACTCTAACCCTAGGAGAGCATTTTGTTAGAGGAGAAAGGTTTTTATGTTCTGGTGTGAAAGTGATATTGCACAGCTACGCAACACGCACCAAAAAATTAGATATAGATTGTTGTAAAATAAATAGAGAGAACAAGAACTTGCTTGTAATGTTACTCAATATACTAGAGTTTTATAACATACTCTATATAATTAAAGTGAACAATACTAGGTAATCAATAAAAATTCAGTCAATATCAGCCGACAACTTATATTAGATATTTTATTTCTTTAGATTTTGGATGTTCTATTTATAGGTTTCAGATGTTCTATTTCTTTTGGCTGATTGTTAGTTGTTTTGTGTTTCGGATATTGTATTTCTTTTATTATTAAGATTCTATAAATAATGATTACGGATGTTCTATCTTTTATTTACGTATCGCAATTATAACTTTTCTTCACAAGCATAAAATACTTTGGTACATTTGTATTTTTTATATATATTTGCGATTATCCATTTATCACGACTAATTTATCGGCAAATGTTTCATCTAATATGGGTGCCATCTTTGACCATGAGTACGTAACTGGTTTGGTGGAAGAACCATGTGTACCAAGCCACCAAACCATTAAGCTACCAACCAAGACATCTATACTTGATTTCATAACATTTATAAAGAATTTTTTTTAATACAAATTTAGTATGTTACTGTCCGCTTCTTTGCTGATTGTCAACATCCTCCCCCTTTTCTATTTTTTAAAAAAAAAAAAAAAAGCCTTTATTACCTCTTTTCTATATAATTTTAACACCAAACCTTAAATCCTAAACTTCAAACACAAATTTAAATAAAAAATTTACCAAAAAAAAAAAACAAAGACAATAGCTCCTAACAAATCAAATAGCACTGCTCATAAAAGTAGTGATAGAAGAATAACTTATTTTGTATATTCATATTAGCTATAATCCCCCTATCCTACGGTGTGAAGGGTGATAAATCCCAAGGTTGAACACAAAGAACAGACCTCCTCTTTTGGTTTGGTCCTAATTGAACCATCAAATATCCAAGTCCTACTAATGAATCAGGTACTATGAAGGGGTATCGGTCTCCAAACATAGGGTTTCTCCATCTCCAGAACTCAAAATTGAAACTTCTTAATGGTAATCTTTGTCTAAGTATAGGCATATAAAGGGGGGCATTCTTTAACCTTTTTTTTCTTTTCTTTTTTTTAATATAGACAAAGGGATAAAATAGTAGAAGGAAAAAAAGCATTGTGGTCAACCAAATAAACAGCTAACCAGTAACAAGGAACAAAGGCTTGTAACTAGTTTCTTTCAAGAAATTCCAGTATGCAAGGAGCATCTAACAACAAAAGTATCTCATTTCGAGATAAACAGACATATTGCGCATCATAAATTAAGCCATTAAGATCCTCTCAAGGCCCCGTCCAACTCTACAAACTAAACACAATATCCATAACTCCCAAGCAGGAAATAACGATAGCATAATGCCGGACTAATCGGCACAGGTACCTTAGGAATATCTCTTGTATGTATATATGTAAAGATATCTGAGCAGCACTGAACGCTAAAAGACATGAAAAGATGAGTAGTGATGGACGAGTCAATGCATTGAACCACGAGGTGCACGAGACCGGACTGGTGTCTTCGATGGACTTACCCTGTGCATATTACACATTAAAACAGTGTAAGTAACACGAAATGAGATCAAGAGGTTAAGGACATGGCTCAAATTAAAGAGAAATCCATTAATCGAACCTTATCGGCAGCGTACCCAAAATCACACCACTACAACTCAGAGCAGCAATTGCACTTTCAGCCTGCAAGTATGACAAACAATCATTAAACAACCACCAAATACAAATACGTATGTGAAAGAAAGGTGTTAATGTTTAGTTGCAATCACAACATGGAAATACTACTAAATAACACCACCTAAGCATTGTGCCACTGGATGAGACAAATTACACTGATCAGATAATCCTGTTCTGTCCACATTCAAACGATTTAAAAAACCTATCTTTGTCTATAGTTTTGATAGTTTTTCTTCTACCTCTAGCTACTGGATTACCCCGAATTTAATCTACTTTTTTCATTGAGATTTCTTACACAACCATCCAATCAGGACAAAATTATACCAACTTTTTTGACAATAGGTGCTTCCCTGAACTATAACACGGAACTATTTAAATCAAGAAATTAAAAGCAAACCAAAGTATAAATTCAGCCATAAAGCTTAAGGCATTTGATAGAGACATACATATGACTATGTCTAAACATGTTCCATCAAATAAGAACCCTAAAGATTTAGGAGTGGACAATGTATAGGCATCCAAATCTAATGCTGAAATTTGTCTTATTTATTTAGAAGAAGTAAAGAGACAACAAAGATTGTACTCTATCACTTCATCATAGAGACTGCAATACCATGTCACAAATCATTTTTCCAGAAAACTTAAATTGTTAGACGGAAACACATAAATAAAGTTATCTTTAAACTATATTAATGATATAAAGCTTACAATCTTTATGAACATACTACATTGACTAGGAACAAATAGGCCAAGAACACCCAAGCGAGTAACAAAGTCAAACTCCATAGATACATCATACACGGAAAAAAAAAAAAGTGTAAGTTGAGCTGAACATAGCTTAGATCATGGACCCTAAAGAGAAACGTAAGAGAAGAACCATATGCAAGCAAAAAACAATATGCAAGCAACTCAAGGTCAGCTCTGACTAAGCAAAACAACAAGACTGAAATATAAGCCTATTCATAAGACAAAATTATGCACATCGATGGTGGGGATAGTTGTTTTAAAGTGCAATACCCACATTTCCGTTAAATCTATCTACTGAAATTGGCTCATCCTTTAAGACAGATTCTTGTCAAGTAAGCGTAGTTGCCACTGCTCTTTCATGGACAAAAGTTAAATTTCACCAAAGAATCATACTGAAGCACAGTAAACACAGTATAACAAGTAATCAAGCAACAACTATGCTTATCTGTTTGGTATCTTCGAATAAGGGAAATGCCAAAGTAACAGACCAGACCATCTATACCTCTTGAAAACTTTCGCATAGCACATTATTAATTTCGCCAACTCCCAAACTCTCTTCTATTTCTGTGGTAGCTCTAATGACACCTTACACCACTACTTATGTCGACTGCATGGACACCAACGGTCTAATTTTGAAACGTTTCAATCTCTATTACACATGTATAGAAAAAGCCACGATTACAGACATGTTAAAACTTGTAACATAGTTACACCAATAAATAACTTGATGTTCTTCTCATGAAATCTACCATTGAATAAAAGTTCAAATCATATTGATCATTCTCATAAAGTTTCATGTTAACTGTCAAAAGAATGCTGACAAAAATTATATCAATATGAGATTGTTAAATATATTTATTGTGTATCAACATAATATATATTTTTAAACATACAAAAACCAAGAGCTACTAAAAAAACACAAAACAAAACAAAACAAAACAAAACAAAAAAACAAAACAAAACAAAGCTTTCTTCCATATTTTGACAATATAAGCACATGATAACTGTACTTCAAAAATTGGATTGACAAAAATATATTTGATATAAATTTACAGAGCAGTGTAAGTAATTCAAGTCTTACTTTAGGTTATCATGAATCGTATTCATATATATACATATAAAAGCAATGTTAAGTCATTTTAGTCAACGATATGCTGGAAACATGATTATTTTTAGAAGAAAAGGAGTATGGCCACAGAAATAACAAAAGAAGATATCAAATATTGCAGCACGAAGAGAACCCAAGTTTAGAGAAAGAGAAAAATAAGAAGGGCCGGGAAGCAAAGTTCACTTCATTTCACTGGGATACAAGCAAAGCCACATTCAAGAAGAGTTATAATTTGAATAAAATGTAAAATATAGAAGTCAAGAAGTTAACAAGAGTAATTACTATTGTGAACTCGACAAATGCAATTCGAGTTGAATGATGGTAATCCCCAAGAAGCCTCAGGCGTTGAACCTAGATAAATATACCAAAATCATATGAAGCATAAGATACTAAATCGAACAAAAAACAAATAAGCATGTTGCAGTGAAAATCTACAAACCTCTCCACAAAGAGATTCGAAGAAGAGTTTAACGTCAGCTTGAGTAACCTGGATTAGTAACAAGAATAGAAAATTTAATAATTATAAGCCACGTTTAAAGTAAAACAGATATGAAAAAGACCGATTAACTTTTCTAATCAAGATAATAAGACGTGGTTAAACCCTAAATTACCTTTTTGTCAATATTTGTGCAATAAATAGTTCTTGAGCACATCTCCCTTTCATCTTCAGACTGAAAGAGTATAAAACCGTAACAATCCAATACAAAAAGTGAAAGATTGTTAGCTTACTCTTGTTTTGATCAGCTTCACGTGATTTTCAATATCTTCAATAGATTTTGTGTTAGTCATTTCAACAAAAAGCTTACCCTGGGCAAATATGTTGGATTAACTGGTGCAATGGCAGTTTTAGATGGCAGCACTCTCACTGGGTAATATCCAAGCATGGTGCCAGACAAGTTCAGAGCAGCCCTTGCACCATCTGTGGGCATAACACAGTAAGTACAGTGAAATGTCCATATTTGCAACATATGAAGCAAACATATTAATCAATTATGTCTTACCTTCATCAGTAAACTCAATGAAGGCAAAACGAAGAATAGAATTTGGATCCCCACATACACGGCAATCAACAACCTTCACACAACGAAAAACTAGTTATTTCAATAACATGATCCTCCACTCCACTATAGCAAATGATAACACTATTATTTACCTGGCCGCAGTTAAGAAAGAGTGCTGCCAGCTGCTCTTCAGTGACCTAATTACAAGCATCGGATAACGCAAACCCATAGTTATAAAACGACCACTGTCGCGAGTGAATACACCCGGAAATCATCACAAGCTAGTTAAAACAATAGAATCCACAAGCCAAATAGAGATCTTATCTTACCTGTTGATCGATATCGGAGACATAAACAGTCCTCCTAATCATCTCTTCCCTTCTCTCCATTTCTATTTTGTGATTTGCTCTTTGCTTCCCCTGATTGTTGTAGCCATTCTTTCTCTGCAACAAATTACTATCTTAATAAACCATAGTGAAACCTCTAGGCTAGAACCACAACTTTCATAACCAATATACAATATTCTAAAGAAATATCACAACCCAACGAAAATTATATTCATACCCTTCTATTAGGTTGGCCACCGGCACTGCCAAAATTTGGCGGCAGTAGCAAATTGTTAGGAAAACCGAACCCACCGGCACCGGGCAAGTATCCATGATTTTTTGCAAGTGAAGAGGGCACAAACTCCTGAGCCATGGGGTTCAACTTGGACAAGAGCTCTGCCAAATTCCTCATTTGGCGTTCGAAGCTCTCGCTGCCATCCTCCCCTCCATTCCTCACTCCATTACCCATCTGATGGCCCACCTTAAACCCGCCGCCGTTTGTTTCCAAACCAGTTTGCATCTGACCACCAATTTGGGGATTATGATTGCCATTAGGGACTGAGACAGTGGTTGGAACGCCATCAACACCGTTGAGATTCTGATCGGCCTCTACACCGTTTCCAACAGAACCATTTCGGGGTTTCGGTTTCTCCACTTCTTCGTTTGGAGCATTTGAGTCAGATGACACTACACTTTTCTCCAAATCTTCACTCGAACCACCGAATTTCGCACCCGCATCCTCAGCAACAGCCATAATCCAATAGCAGAAACAACAAAAAAGTGGCACGCGAAAAAAAAAAAAAAAGAAAGAAAAGGTTTTATCTTTTTTATTTATTCTTTATTCTTTATTTTCCCCTTTCCGGCCTTCAATTTCGTTTTTTCTTTCTCTGAAACGAAAACATGAAGGAAAAAAGAAAAATGATCACACGAGAATTCTCAAGATATTTAGCTAAAAATATACCAAAAATTTAAGAAAGGTAACAAATTTTAAATCAGAAAAAAAGAGAGAGAAGAAAAACACAATTAGGTACAACAAGACAAGCGATACCTGGGTTTTGTTCTAGAAGATTCCCAGTTATATTAAGATCAGGCTGATCCTGAAGATCGTCAAGTACATAAAATAAAAAAATAAACAAGAGTGTAAAAAATAATAATAAAGCAAAAAAAAAAAAAAATAAATGTTATATTTACTGAAGAGAGAAAGGTTGTGTGTGCGTGTGTGTGAGAGAGAGAGAGTGAATTGTAGAGAAAATGATGAAATGTAGAAGACGAGGTTTGTCTTACAGTGATGCTTAATACTGAGAAATGGTGGAAGAAGATTATTCTAGAGAGAGAAAAATGAAAAATAGAAAAGGGCCATTCAGTATTCCTATTCCTCTTCGGATCGTCCGTTTTCGCTGCACTGACTTTTTGGACCGTGTTGCTGAGAACGACGACGTTTTTTTCCTTTTTTTTTTAATCAAAGGTAGTGAATTTTATTAATGACGGATTACGAATACACCCTTACAAGGAGCATTTCAAAGCATAAAAGACAAGACAAATGAAGGGTAATCTCAAGGAAACAAAATCATATGTAAGAAAGATAACTATGTCTCAAATTCAAAAGGGCGGGCCGACGCGTTTAACCGGCGGATTAAACAGGCTAACCCTTTAGCCCAATTTTATATACATTAAAAAAATTTTAATTCGACCAATTTATGGTCAGTCCGACGGATAAACGGACTGGCCCCTTTAATTAATTAATTATTATTAAAAAATAAATAAAAATTTTAATTTTTAACTTAAAAAAATTATTTTTGATTAGAAAAAATTTTTTTACAATTAAAGTTTTTTAATTGATGAACCGAGTTTTTAAGTCGAATAACATAAAATATAAAAAAACATACTATTTTTTGAAAAAATTCAAAAATATATTAAATAAACAGGATAGTCCGTTTAGCTCGTTTAACCCGGATTTTTTTCAAGTTAAACGGCTCAGCCCATTTAGCCCGGATTTTAAACTGCCCGGGCTCAAAAGCAAAAGTCTACCCGTTTAGATGGATAAACGGGTTGTCCCGACGAACTTGGCCCATTTTGACGACCCTATCTCAAATGGTTAAGGATTTTTGGATATGTAACATCCCAATTTTCGGCATGTCGCAACACTGCTTACGATCAGAACATCACATTACCTAACCTAAAAATTTCTAACTCTAGACCATATTATTTACATTAGCCTGTCGGAATAAAACCTTATCACACCAAACATATAATAGCAAGCATTATGCAACAACTCATTCGATATTAAGCGAAGAAATCCCAAGATAATATATATATATATATATATATATA
>JASCZI010030790.1:699-20574 GCA_036250425.1 Stylosanthes scabra
GCAAAACTCAAAAGAACATCAAGTTTGTTTGATTGACAATTTGAGAGTGTAAATCACAAGAATAATCACATAATTAAAGAGGAATTTGAAGCTAAAAAACAACCCAAAATGCACACGCATCAGTAAACACACAAAAAGGAAATTGGTGGTTCTTTAAAGATGAGGAACCACCTCTTTTTGGCTCAAAAATCTCTCGGGGTTGTGTGTTCTTTAACTCTTTTCCATGATTATAGAAAACAATCAAGTTGTGCATATGCAAGCTTCAATGAAAATTTTCAAAAGATGATAATGGGGGTTCCAAAAAGATGAGAGGGTGCAAATAGCTAGAAAACGAGTTTTAAATAAAAACAAACATCCATAATATAATATCTGACTGAGTGTGCTTATGGAAAAATGGAAAAACAAAAACAATTTTGTTTTCCGAAGCACATCAATCTCAGCAAAAGGTCTATTAAATCTATGAGTTTATTAACTACAAATAACAGATAAATTTGACAAACGAGTAAAAGATAACCCCAGATGCCCCTTTTCTCACCATCCGCCATCGTCTTAACGTGGGGCGGAGTGCCCCTCTAAGCAACTGGCCACCGAGCTAAAATGAGTTTCAGAGCTAGCACGTTTTGTATCTTCCGATTCACTATCTGCACTTAAATCAATGAAGATTGGCTTTTTCTTGGGTTCCTTTGGTGCTTTAGGCGTGGTCGGTGGTTTCGAGGTGGCTTCACTTCTTGCCGCTGCCTGGCTCGCGTACATCTTGCACACGGGACGTTTTGCTTTTCCCTTTTTATCCATCTGAAAATCAAACAAAGACTGTTTTATTGAAAGGGAGATTTTCTTTTATTGATTGTTCGATGAGACTTTTAACCAATTCCTTTGTCAAGAAAAACAAGGCTGTGAAGCTTTTTGGTTCACGAAAAGGGAATAAGGACAAAGACTTGGTCAAAAGATTTCTTGATGCATATCGTCAAACACTTGGTATGCATGAGAATTTTCAACAAAAACCACCAAGTGCTTGATGACTGGATTAATCAAATAACCGGATTATTTACTCCTTTTGTCTCCTATCTAACCTATCAATCTAATTAAACTAATTTCTACAAGAGGGGAAAGAGAGAACTTACTTGATGATGAAAGGCAAACAAGTTTCACACACTAGAATCGGAGTTTGGGTGTTGGTATGGGAGCGTGAGAGATTTATGAGTTGAGAGAATTTGGGAAGAAAGGAAGAGATGAGAGTGAAAGTGAGAGAAAGAGAAGTCGCGTTCGGAATTAAGTGCAGGGGCCATCGCACGAGCGCGCCATGGCAAGGGCGCGGGTGCGCAGTCAAATGGGGGCCCAAAAATGTACCTTAATGGGCTCGCGTGGACGCGCGGTCAGAAGGGTGCGGGCGCGCGGATCTTCTAGTAGTTGCTCCGAGAGCACCAAGTGCTAGGGCGCGGACGCGCCACGGCTATCGTGCGGACGCACGGCCGTGCGCGCGCGCCAAGAGAGGGGTGCGAACGCGCCACACACTCGTGTAGCTTCGGCCGAATGTGATTAAGCTCACTGTGCGAGCGCGCCAAGGCCATTGTACGGGCGGGCGAGGCGTGCGGGCGCACGATGGCTTCAGTGATGGTGAATTTTGGCAATCTCAGGTTGTGCGGCCGCCCCTCCTGGAGGGGCGGCCGCGCCATTGCCTCTGTCTCAAATTTTTCTTTGTTTTTCTCTCTTTTTTTCATTTTTTTGTTGGGTGATTTCTATGTACAAACACAACCAATGATGTGCTCCCCCTTTCAAAACACATCTTTCAACAAACAAAAACCAAACTAACTACCAAACACAAACATTCACAAAAATCATCAAGAGATAAGGTTGGAAGAATTATACTACTGTGGGGTGTCTCCCACCTAGCACTTCTTTTTAGTGTCCTTAAAGTTGGACATTGTCGCCTAGATGGCTTATCCCGGCTCAATTGACACGTCTTCCAAGTGGTACACCTCCGCTTCTACCTTTGCGATTGGTCCATAGTATTTTTTTACCCTGTACCCATTGACCTTAAAAGTTGGTTTGTTGGGGTCGTATTCCAGTTCCACTGCCCCGTAAGGGGACACATCCTTTACTGTGTAAGGTCCTTCCCATCACAACCTCAATTTTTCGGGCATCAAACGGAGTCTTGAGTTGTATAGGAGAACCTTGTCACCCACTTGGAAGTCTTTCCTCCTTAGTCCCTTGTCGTGGAACACTCGAGTTCGCTCCTTACAAATTTTTGAGTTCTCGTAGGCCTCAAGCTGTAAGTTGTCCAATTCCTCCAGTTGGAGTTTTCTTGCTTCACCCGCCTTTTCCAAATTCATATTGCACTCTTTCACTGCCCAATAAGCTTTATGTTCTATTTCCACCGGAAGATGACAGGCTTTACCATAAACCAACCTGAATGGGCTCATGCCTATGGTTGTTTGGGGATGGTAAGCAGTGGCCACTTTGTGAATTACCTCATACTTTTTCATCAATGCTTCCAATTTCCTGTTGCAAAAGTGAGTGCCTTGATCGCTTATGATTGCACGTGGAGAACCGAACCTACATATGATGTTATTCCTTACAAAAGATATGACAGTATTAGCATCATCAGTGCGGGTTGCAATAGCTTCTACCCATTTGGAAACATAGTTCACAGCCAACAAAATATAGGTATATCCGTTAAAAGTTGGAAATGGCCCCATAAAGTCTATGCCCCCACACATCAAATATTTCACAGAACAATATTGGTTGTTGTGGCATTTCATCTCTTTTGGACACATTTCCAAACTTTTGGCATTTGTGGCAGTTCTTACAAAAATGGTGTGCATCTTGAAGCAATGTGGGCCACCAAAATCCGCAGTCTAGTATTTTCCTTGCGGTTCTTTGGGAACCGAAATGGCCGCCACCCTCAGAGGAGTGACAGGATTGCAATATATGCTGATATTTTGATTCAGGCATACATCGTCTAATGATTTGATCCGCCCTGCGTTTCCACAAGTAAGGATCATCCCAAATGTAATATTTAGAATCACTTTTCAACTTTTCTCTTTGAGCTTTTGAATAATCCAGTGGAAAGACGCGGCCAACCAAATAATTAGCGATGGGTGCGAACCATGGTGTCATTTTTTCACCGCATGCAATCCATCCAAAGGGAAGAAGTCACTAATAGGTGTTGGGTCCTTTTCATGACCTTCTAATCGACTTAGATGGTCAGCGACTAAGTTTTGAGACCCACTTTTATCCCGTATTTCAAGATCGAACTATTGCAGAAGAAGAATCCACCTTATAAGATGGGGTTTTGACTCTTTCTTTTTTAACAAATATTTCAGTGCCGCGTGGTCAGAATATACTACCACCCTAGACCTCAACAAGTAAGGTCTAAACTTTTCCAAAGCAAAAACCATGGCTAGCAATTCCTTTTCAGTGGTAGCATAGTTTGACTGCGCTTGGTCTAAAGTTCTAAACGCATAAGCTATGATATAAGGAATGTTACCTTCACGCTGAGCTAATGCGGTGCCTACTGCATAATTGGAAGCATCACACATGATTTCAAAAGGGTTTCACCAATTCGGTCCTCTGACTACTGGTGTTGTGGTCAGTGCAATCTTTAATTTCTTGAATGATTCAATGCACTTCTCATCAAAGTTGAACTCCACATTTTCATGTAAAAGGTTGGAGAGGGGTAGTGCAATCTGACAGAAATTCTTAATGAACATGCGATAGAAACTTGCATGACCAAGAAAAGAACGGATATCCCGCACCGTGGCGGGGTGAGGCAAACTGAAGATAACACTAACCTTGGCGGGGTCAACAGTGATACCCTCTTTTAAAACGATGTGTCCTAACACAATACCTTCATTTACCATAAAATGGCATTTTTCAAAGTTGAAAACTAGGTTTGTATCGACACATCTTTTCAATACCTTGGCTAGGCTATCCAAACACTCATCAAATGAAGTTCCATACACACTAAAATCATCCATGAATACCTCCATGCAATTCTCAATTAAATCAGAGAAAATGCTACTCATACATCTTTGGAATGTCGCAGGGGCATTGCACAAACCAAAAGGCATGCGACGATAAGCAAATGTTCCAAATGGACATGTAAAAGTAGTCTTCTCTTGGTCTTCAGGAGCTATATGGATTTGAAAATAACCACTATAACCATCAAGAAAGCAGTAATGAGTTTTACCTGACAATCTGTCGAGCATCTGATCAATGAATGGTAAGGGGTAGTGGTCTTTTCTTGTAGCTTGGTTGAGCCTTCGGTAATCTATGCAAACCCTCCAAGAGTTTTGAACTCTAGTTGCCACAACTTGATCATCATCTTTCTTCATGACTGTAATCCCTGATTTCTTTGGCACCACTTGCACCGGGCTTACCCATTCGCTGTCTGAGATGGGGTAAATGATTCCGGCTTTCAGCAGTTTGGTGACTTCTTTCTTTACCACATCCATAATGGTAGGATTCATTCATTCTTTACCACACTAGGATTCATTCTTTCTTTCACATTTTCCTCCATCGATGGGTACAAACTCGGGGGTCAATCCCCTTGAGATCTTCTAAACTCCACCCTGTGGCTTTCTTATGCTCTTTCAACACCTCCAACAACCTATCTTCCTCGGGTTTGGGCAACTTACTGGAAATGATCACTGGCATTGTCACGCCTTCCCCAAAGTAAATGTATTTCAAGTGGGAGGGCATGGGTTTCAGTTCTGTTTTGTCCTCTTGCAAGGTTCCTTCACCTTTTTCTTCTTCTTTTGGAGGTCTATCCACTTCTTCGGGTGGTTGGTGAGTCATGCTTATCTCTTCAGATTCGCAGTGTTCCTCTTCAAACCGAACCTTAGCCACCAGTTTGTCGATCTCATCATCACAATTCTCAACATAGTTGATGACTGGTTCTCTTACCATCCCCTTAATGTTGAAATGTATTCGCTTAGCACCGATGGCAAAGGAGAAGGTTCCTGAGAAAGCATCCAATCTGAATTTAGCAGTTCGAAGAAAAGGTCTTCCCAATAAAATGGAGGTCTGTTTCTCCTCTTCTTCCTCTGGCATATTTATCACAAAAAAATCTACGGGAAAAACCAATTCGCCTATCCTTAGTAACACATCTTCAGCTTTCTCGGCTACTGTTGTGACACTTTTATCTGCCAACACAAATTTCGCTGACGATTTTGTTAATGGGTTAAGAGGGAGCTTCTTGTATATTGACAGAGGCATGATACTCGCGCATGCTCCTAAATCACACATGCAGTCATTCAATGAGACTTCCCCTATAGCGCAATCCACCATGTAAGGACCAGGATCCCCATACTTCTTTGGGAGCCTAGGGATGCGTACTGCTGAAATCTTGATGTCAGCTTCCTGTGAGGCAGGCTCGGGATTTGGAACAGGCCTGAACTTCTCGATCCTTTTCTTACGAGTACACATCTCTTTCAAAAACTTAGCACATTCAGGTATCTGTCGAATCAGTTCTAAGAGAGGGAGTGTTACCTCCACGTTTTTTAGTAGTTCGACAATTTGTGGGTCTATTGTTTTAGCTTGACGCTTCCTCCTTGTAGACGCTGGATATGGCAGAGGTGTTTGCCTCCCGTCTTCAGTTGTTGTCTGTTGAGGATTAGTGGTCACAGCTTCTGGCATATCTTGAGTGTTTCTTTCTCCGTGCTGGATGTCAACTTTCTTTGGTATCTCTGGAGGAATGTGATGAGTGGTCATGGGTGGTCTTTCTAACTGCCTTCCGGACCTTAAGGTCACTGCAAGCACTTCATCTTCTTGCCTTGATGTAGAGGAGTTTGTTAGGGTTTCTACAATGAGTGTGGCCAATTTTATCAGTAGTTCCAACTGAACCTCTGTCTTCTTCTGCACCTCTCTGATCTCGTCTCTCTCACTAGCTAAGATCTTGAATAGTTAATTGGGAAGGTTTCTTTGTTGCCATTCAAGGTCCTTATATGGAATGGTTTCCTCCTTACAACTGTAGTAGCCATCACTTCCACTATCAGAGGAATACTCAACTTGGTTTAATCCTTGATTAGACAAATAATAACTCCTTGCCATTATTTTTATGAGAAACCACTATCTATACTATGAGCAAAGGAAACTTACAACTATCATATTCACATATTTACAACACCCAAAACCGGCGTACATGTTTAACTCCCCGGCAACGGCGCCATTTTGATGAGCGCTCCGCCCGAGGCGTCGCAACAAGGTTAATCCGGGATTCCCTTATCTTTTGAAAACAAGTTTTGATATCGTTGTAGGGGAATCCGAATAGATTATGTCGTGAACAAGGACGGGACTCGATCAAACAAAAGAGTTGTTGCAAGAAGCTTGCAACCAATTCAAAAATACCGAGTATAGGACTCGGGTCGTTCTCCCAACGAGTTAACGCAAGGGTCGATTTTGGTTGTGAGAAAAACGGGGTTTGCAATTGTGAGAGTGAGTGAACGGAGATTAAAAAGAGAGATAGAGAGAAACTGATAAAAAGGTGCTAGGCCATGGATCAAGATATCATTGTGTCCCCATAATCACCACTAATCCCAAGTATAGATGTTTAGCATGTAACCCGCGAAGCCACACTCTATCAAATGGTCGAGTGGGTAGATCAACACTTTCCATAAGTTCCAAGCTTCTCATATTCCAGAGCAATGGTCCTAGGTCTTTGGAACATGGATAAATCCTCTATGTTCACCTTATTAAGGACTCACTCTCTCTGGCGAAAGCCTGGCTTCTACAGACGATGCCAACCCAAGGATTAACCGCCATGTTACCAACGAAGCCACACTCTACCAAACGGTTGAGTGGGTAGATCAACACCGTTCCATAAGTCCCAGACTTCTCATATTCCAGAGCAACAGTCCTAGGTCTTTGGAACATGGATAAATCCTCCATGTTCACCTCATTAAGGACTCACTCTCTCTAGCGAAAGCCTGGCGTCTATAGAACGGCACCAACCCAAGGATTAACACATATTTTCTTTAGGGCTTAGTGGCTAGGATCATCCACGTCTCAACCCATGACCATAGCACAAGAACACTACTCCATAATTAAAGTAAACAAAACATCAAACACATGATAGGCAAGAATTAAAGACATGATAGAAAATAAAGAAAGTAAACTAGCAAGATGAATTAAAGAGAGAATCAACAATAATTGCAAGAGAATCATAAAGGAGTATGAACATAAACTAGAAATTGCATTAATTAAAGAACAAGTATCCACAAAACACGTAGTAAAAGAAGAGTAGTTTGGTTGGTAATGGGGTTCCTAGAGATGAAGAACAAGAAGAGAAACTAGAGAGAAAATGAGAGAGATGTAGAGCTCTCCCAAAAATCTCCTAAAACTACTCTAAGGCTAAAATTGATGAAATGAGAGAATGTGTGTTGTGCTTCAGTTGTTCCTCCCCCATATAAGTCGATTTGGGCTTGAGAAATGGATGGGCCATGGCCTGGAAAAGTGAAATCCCCAAAATAGCCTTCATTTATGTGAGATCTGTAGTCGCCGCGCGGGCGCGCGAGATCCTTTTCTTGGGCGTTACGAAATGGGCGTGGCGCGGGCGCACTATCTGGGTCGCGCGGGCGCGCCACCAATGGAAACTTCCATATTAAGGAAAGGAGGGCGCAGGCGCGCCATCTTGAGGGCGCGGGCGCACGGTCGACGCTGAGGTGGGCTCTTTTTTTGCTTTTTGTCCATTCTCCTTGCTTCTCTTGTTCTTTTTAGCTTCCCTTGGGCTCTTCCTCTACACTTTGGGCCTGAAATCCACTAGCAAACACATCAAGGCACCAAGTGGGAAAAGATTCAAACAATTTTCATACTTGGAAGCTAATTTAACAAATTAATCAATTAAGGACATAATTATGCAAGTGATGGAAAACCTTGGTCAATCACTAGCAATTATGTGGAAAAAGTGTTGATGAGGGTATCCTTTTAAGCATGAAATTACCGTCAAAAACCTCCTCATCACCCATATCTGATGAACTCCATTGCATCCTACAATTTTGTTTTGATTAGAAAGATCCATTGAAGATTGCAACCAAGTTTGAATAACATAATTTTGTTGGATCCATAATTTGTAAGTTGCAGATTCAGTCCGAGAAGCTTTGTCAGCATCTGTTGAGTATTGTTGTGGTTCTTTGTCAGTACAAAGATGATCACCAAGATTCTGTGAGTAGATAGTTGAAAGAGCAATCTGTCTCCATGGAAGAAATGTGTTTTCAATGAGTTTGTCTGGAATAGGAATCAGTTGGTTCTTTGATGATGAATCAGTGGTGGTAGCCATCTTTGAGGAAAAAAGGAAAATGATCAAAAAGGATGATTGCAGGGAAGCAGAGAATTAAGGAAAAAAAATCAAGATCGTTGACACTCTTGATACCATGTTGAAACTAGAAAATAGAACAAGAAGATTCTTGAAACGGTAAAAGGAATTAAACTGAATGTGTGTGTAGTATTGATTTATGAAAATGTACGTAACAGATAATAGTGCCAAAGGATATATATCCCCCACTATATAAAAAGGGAGTAGTAATAACTTAGTTATTTGACAAGTGCACTACATGGAAAAAAAAAAAAGTAGTAGTGGGTTAGTTATTTGACAAGTGTCACTATATGAAAAAAAACAATAATAATAATAGGTTAGTTATTTGATGAATGTCTAACTTTAATAGTTAACAAGTGTCCAATTTAATAAATAGACATAAATACCCATAAAAAGTAATATAATTTTTTTTTAAAAATAATTAAAAATGTCATTAAACTTTATTTATTTTTATTTCATATTCCTACAATTTCGGACACCAAAAAAAAATATTCCTACAATTTCAACTATACAAAAAGAGAATAGTAATAACATATTAATTGCTTGATAAAGTGTCTAACTTTAATGATTGACAAGGATCTAATTTAATAAATTAACATTAATTTCATGAAAATCACCCACTATATAAAAAGGGAGTAGTAATAAGTTAGTCACTTGACAAGTGTCACTATATGAAAAAAAAAAAAAAGTAGTACTGGGTTAGTTATTTGACAAGTGTCACTATGTGAAAAAAAAATAATAATAATAGGTTAGTTATCTGATGAATGTCTAACTTTAATAGTTAACAAGTGTCCAATTTAATAAATAGACATAAATACTCATAAAAAGTAATATCCCCCACTATATAAAAAGGGAGTAGTAATAAGTTAGTTACTTGACAAGTGTCACTACATGGAAAAAAAAAAGTAGTAGTGGGTCACTTATTTGACAAGTGTCACTATATGAAAAAAAAAATAATAATAATAGGTTAGTTATTTGATGAATGTCTAACTTTAATAGTTAACAAGTGTCCAATTTAATAAATAGACATAAATACCCATAAAAAGTAATATAATTTTTTTAAAAAAATAATTAAAAATGTCATTAAACTTTAGTTATTTTTATTTCATATTCCTACAATTTCGGACACCAAAAAAAATATTCCTACAATTTCAACTATACAAAAAGAGAATAGTAATATCAGATTAGTTGCTTGACAAAGTGTCTAACTTTAATGATTGACAAGGATCTAATTTAATAAATTAACATTAATTTCATGAAAATTCCCCAATATATAAAAAGGGAGTAGTAATAAGTTAGTTACTTGACAAGTGTCACTATATTAAAAAAAGTAGTAGTGGGTTAGTTATTTGACAAATGTCACTATATGAAAAAAAAAAATAATAATAATAATAGGTTAGTTATTTGATGAATGTCTAACTTTAATAGTTAACAAGTGTCCAATTTAATAAATAGACATAAAAAATAATTAAAAATGTCATTAAACTTTATTTATTTTTATTTCATATTCCTATAATTTCGGACACCAAAAAAAAATTCCTACAATTTCAACTATACAAAAAGAGAATAGTAATAGTAGATTAGTTGCTTGACTAAGTGTCTATCACTGATCTTTAAGTATTTTATTTATTCAAATAATATCATAAAAAAAATTAAAATAAATTTACATATCAATTTAATACTTCGCGCAACGCCCGAAAAATATTCTAGTAAGGCATAATAATAGGAAAGGAAGGCTAGCCAAATAACTAATGCATCGTATATCTAAAACATAGGACACAATAACTAACTCGTAATACACAACCTACACAAAAACGACGTTGTTTGCTCCCAAATTTTGCATGTCTTATGGAAGATCAATAGTAACCTGGTTGGTCAAGTCAAGAAAAGTTAAATCAAATAAAATTAAACCAACTCCTTAATAACTTATACAACACGCATATACATAAAAAGGTGCTAGAGACGGAACTTGTATTGGCGCGAGTTTATGCAAGAGCTATATTTTTCATTAAACGACTGTTAATTCACTCTACCATAATTCGGAACTTGTATTGGCTGCAAGAAAGAAATGCAAGATAGATTGATATAGTAAATATCCTCTCTAGTTAGTAATTAATAGACACTTCTGTAATTGTGGAGTTCCATATGCAAACACTAGGATGACCTTGTTCATGAAAATTATACCTTTTTATTATTATATAAATAAGTTTGTGGCTAATAATTAATGTTATAGCCTTATGAAAGAGTTAAGGCTGCGTTTGGTTCTGAGACTGGGACTGAGAGATTGAGACTGAAATAGGTTTGTGTATTGTGTTTGGTTTAAAATTAATTAGAGATGGAGACTGAGAGATAGAGATTAAACTAAGTTCATGGAGCAGAAATAAAGGTTAGTATTAGAAACTATAATGTTAATTAAGGGTATTTGAGTAAAAAAATATTTTTAAAGTTTCAGTCCCAATCCCAATCCCAGTCTCCATTCTCTCAGTCCCTCTAATTTAGAGGTACTTAAAATACTGGAATTCTGAAAACTGGGACTCAAATTTTAGTTCCAGTCTCTGACTAACAAACAAAATACTGAATCTTAGTCTCCAGTCTCAGTCCCAGTCCATCAAAACAAACGCACCCTAAATTCCAAAGTGATTCTTGAAGATTGGCTACTTACTTACACCGCAAAAGTTCATGAAATTAAGATAACATAATGATGCTTTATTAAGAATTTGGTGGCAAAACTAAAACAACGTTGTCTCGTCTAGTAATAAGATTAAGGCTTGACGCAGCAAGACAAAACAATGTCGAAAACTTTTGTTTTTTATTGTGTTTTTTTTTCCGATAAAGTATACCTTTTATTTTTGATATTTTAACAAAAAAAATTAAAAATATTTTTAAGGTTTAATTTGTTTTAATTTTATCTATAATATTTTTAAGATGTTTTAATTATATATACCTTTGAAAATTAAACACCGTTAGTGAAAATGTTGATATGATAATGGTATGTTGATGTCTTAGCTTACTGACATGTGGTAACTAAAATTGCCATATCATATTTCGTCCAATCTAGGGGTATAAACTGAAATATATTGAAACATTCGGAAGAAAATTGAAAGTTTGAAACTAAGAAGTTAAAACATATATATCACTTTTATGTTTTTATTAACAATAGAAATTATGGTAAGTATCACATATTCTTTTAATCTAAAAAATAATATAAAAAAATTCTACACATATCACTTGTATTATATAAAAATGTGTTTAATAATTTACTAACAATTATGTGATTATTTTTTAAAGGCATCCAAGTTATTTTATATAATAAAAGTAACTTGCTTCAAAAAATAATTTTTATATAATGTACTGATAATTATCTTAATTTTTATTTTTAATAAAAGATGTTATTGTATTAAAATGAGTCTCAATAAAAATATATATGTTTTAATGATATTATCAATATAATTTTTATTTAGAAAGATTTTATTTAATAATAAATATTCTTTTATCCTCAATATTTTTTTTTCAATTTTTTTTCTCAGCTCTCGACAAAAATTATGCTAAGATGATTCAGTAGGATTATTTTTATGGTACATATGCTATTATAAAAAATACTACCATTGAGGATTTATTATTTTATTTTTATTAATTTTTAAAATAAAATTAAATATTTACATAATAACCATCATTATGTTCGTGAAAAATCATCATCTTCTTATAATTCATTTATTTATATTTCTGGGAAGAAGAGACAAAAATACACATAAATTATTGTACAATGAATAAAAATACATATAAATTTTTTAATAACCCAAATGTACATATAAATTTTTTAATAACTCAAATATACACATGAAATATTCTAGTAAGAGATAAAAGCACACATGAATTTTCGGAAAAAATAAAAAACTCATATATATTTTTGTTCAACGATAAAATATTTTCTGTGTTGATTTGAATCATTAAAAAAATTTACATCCACTTTTATCTAACGATATAATATTCCATAGATACATTTGAATTATTAAAAAATTTATGTATATTTTTATCCATCTTATAATACTTCATCGGTATCTTCTTCCTTTATTCCTGTGTACTAATGTCCGTCTCATAAATGTAGCCCAAGACTTGGTAGGGAGTTCTTATTACCAAGGAATAATTAATTAGGTGAAAATGAAAGTTACTTTCCTTTTAAACTTAGCATGAAATTGTGCCTTAGCTTCCACATGAAAGTTACTTTCCTTTTAATGTTAATTGACTTATTATATATGGAAATGGAGGCAACAGCAAAAGTATATGTAATGAGTTTAGTTAATGTGTGCCTTTAAGGTACATAATAATAAGTTTAATTTATCATTATAAACAAAATTTTAAATTTTTTATTTAACAAATGTAAAATAAATATATTAAAAATTTGAACTTTTTATATTTTTAATATAAATTTTTTTATTTAAAATTTTAACATGTATCTTTAGAGTTTAGAGCATAAAATAGATAAACCTATATGTAATTCCATAATTTAGCAACATATATTGAGAGAGAGAAGTTGACTAAGTATTTACCAAGGTTCAGAAAATCGGACTGGTCACAGAACCGGTGAGATGACTAGATCAGAGATTCAAAGGTTCGACCGGAGTCAGACCGAAATCGGACCGGAATTTACTTAAATACATTACAAAAATAAAAATATCAAACATAATTAATCTATTTTTCCAAAATAAGTTCACATTCAACTTCAAATATTAAAATTCATAACATATCAGAATCTACCTTCAAATTTTACAAGTTTTAACATAAAAAGAAACAAAATAATATAATTCTTGGCCTTCTATTTCTTGTGATTATTGAACATTATTAGTATCCATCTGCATAAACAGATAATATAGTTCCACAATCAGCCTTGCCATGTTTAAAAAATAAAATCAGAATCTCAATTTAGAACTTAGCAGCAACACTGCCATTCTCAAAAACAGAAAATACATGAACAGCACAACCATACAAAAAATTAAACTCCAAAACAAGCCAAAAAAACTAATTAATTTAATTATTTGGAAGTTAGAACTTATCAGCAGCCAAACAAAAGTAAAAATAAAAAACACAGTAAGAGTTTTAACACTTAACAACAGAGAAGGAAAAATGGAAAATACAGAGTCAAACAAGGATAGGGAAGAGAGTCAAGAAAGAGAGAAGGTGTAAGAGAACTTACGATTGCGCGACGGAGGGAGGCAGAGGTGTGCGGCGGAGCTACGCGACGGAGGGAGGCAGAGGTTTGCTACCGCTGCGCGACGCCTCTGCTGCTGCTGCGCGATGCCTCTGCTGCTGCGGGCTAGTCCCTATTGCCTGCGCGGTTCTGCTGGCGTCGTGCTGCCGGTGCAAAGAAGAGAGAAGCCTTGAGGTGCTAGGGTTTCTATCTCTACTTTGTGGTTTGTTCTTCAATTGACCTAATTTGTGAATGTGTGATTTTGATTTAGGTTTAGCCATTTAGGTGATTAGGTCTTCTATTGTGTTTGGGCCTTGGGATTTCCTTTTGTTTTTGACTCAAAAGGTAAAACGGCGTCGTATTGCACTTTTCCAAAAAAAAAAAAAAAACGGACAAACCTCAAAAAACCGGCATTGTTTTGACCGGTTCACCGGTTAACCGCCTGTTCAGCCGAATTTTTCACTGGTCTTATGCTCTCTGTTTTTTTCATAGGATCGGACCGGCTAAGGGACCGGTTCCCGGTTTCTACGGTCGAACCGGCCGGTCTGGTCCGGTTTTCAGAACTATGGTATTTACACCATCTTTTAAGTACTTTTTTTCATTTTATTATATAAAAAGACATTTTATTTTATTTTTCCCCACTTCTTATAATAAATTACTTTTAAGACGGGAAGCTATTGCTTCTAGAATGTAAGCAATATTAAAAGTAAAACATGTAAAAAAAAAAAGGTAATTATGAGGAGTTCTAATTATTTTTCTAATTATTATTTGTATTACTCAAATGAGTAAAAACTTTAAATGTATTTGAAAACATTAAAATAATAAAAATTTTAAAACTTTCTTTATTTAGACATTTAGAAAATCGTTAAGAAGATGGGTTAGTTCTCTTAATTATTTTTTAAAATGAAAATACAACAAAAGTAATGTATGATATTTTTCATTGGTAACCAAAATAAGGTAGTTTTCAACCCCTCATTGGAAAAAGGGTTCTAAGGAAGCAATATAACCGAATAATCCTAATATTTTATGAGTTTGATTTTGATACAATGAAAATATTAAAAATTTTATATAGTAATCAATTAGATTGATAAATTTATATAACTTTTGAAATAATAAATTTAAAATTTAATTATTTTTATTGATGTAATAATAATATATGATTTTTTTATAAAATTTTTTTATATTGATAATGCATGAAAATTAAATGCATGTTTTATAAAAAAAAATTTTTACGTAAAATAGTTTATACAGAAAATTATAAAAAATTTAATTCTGAATAATAACTAAATTTCTTTTATAGAACAATAAATATACCCTTAAGTAAAACTTGTATACCATTTCTTTGGAGATGACTGATTGAACATGAATCCATTGAGGTTAACAAGTATAGCAACGGAAAGTTTCAGCGGGATTCATTATCAATTGTAACAACACATAAGTGGGGAGGAAGAGAAACATGGTTGGGTCCAATTCTTAGAGTACAGTGATAATTGACAGAGTGAGATTGAGAATCATGAATTGCTCTGAGAAGAGAATAAAATTAACAGGATAATATTGTCTTCTAACTTTTGTTTTTGTAATTTTCTCTAAATAATAAATAAATCAATCTTTTTAATAATTTTAGTATAAATAATTTTTTAATAATTAAATCTTACTAATTATTGAATCACACCACCACAGCCCAAAGTAAAACAGAGTCCACAAATACAAAGGCCCAACAGATTTGATTTACTTCATTCATTCATTCATTCTTTTTACTTATGTTTTACACTCTGTAAATCTCTCATTCTTCTAGAAGAGATGACTCATATAGAATCTTTCTATTTTGATTTGGTTAGTCAAGATTTTCAATTTGGTGATTTTAGTGATCTTGTTAGATTTGCTGAGCTGTTTACTCTCTCCATAGTTGTATATATGTAGGTGTTACTATTCAGAAAAGGTAATGAGATTAACACATTCAATTCCTCAATTATAGTCTTTACAGCATCACAGCCTCTTCCTTTTTCCTCCATTTTTGTTATGGTATCAGAGCTCTAGAGCACTAGAGCTCTACTGCCTTCTTACTCATTATGGAGGAGAATCCTTTTGATACTCCAATCAACCAAACCAGCCCATACTACATACATCCTAGTGAAAGTCCAACCTCTGTTCTAGTCACACCAGTCCTCACAGGAAACAATTATCACTCATGGTCCAGAGCCTTTTCAATGGCAGTCATCACCAAGAACAAGTATAAGTTTCTTACCGGCATATTTCCTTCACCTACTGATGATGATCCTCTGTTTTCTGCTTGGAAATGATGCAGCAACCTGGTACTATCATGGTTTTTTCATTCTGTGTCTCCCTCCATTGCTCAGAGCGTGATCTACCTCAACACAGCTTCTGCCGTTTGGTCTGACCTTCAAGTACGTTTCTCTCAGTCAGACCGCTTTTGAATTGCAGAGTTGCAGGAGAAGGTGTATGCATTGAAGCAGGGGGCCCTGTCTGTCACCGATTTCTTCACGGCTCTCAAGACTCTGCAGGAAGAACTCGACAACTCGCGTCCTTTGCCAGCATCCCACAATCTTGCCATAACTTACAGAAACCAAGATTTCATCATCAGATTTCTCAAAGGTCTTGATGAATGATTTTCCGTCGTCAGATCGCAACTGCTTCTCCTCGATCTTCTACCGCCAGTAAACCGCGTCTTTGCCATGGTAATCCAGCACGAGAAGCAACTACAGATCACAACCAGTCTGGAAGATCTGAAGTCCTTGCTGCTGCTTTCGACAATTGTCGATTTGGGTTTGGACGAGGACGTGGTTCCTCCGCTACATCGCAGGGTCGTGGCGGTGGCGGGGGTGTCTCCCCTAAACTCTGCACATATTAAGGCCGAAGCGGTCACACCGTGGATGTTTGTTATGGCAAACACGGTTTCTCACCAGGTCACCCACGATTTCCTAGTCGGCCACGATTTCATGACAAATCGGCAACAGGGGATCGCGCCGCCTCTCCTTCTCACAACTAGGGGTGTTCACGGGTCGGGTTGGTTCGAGTTTGGGGCTAAATAAGAACTGAACCAATTAAATTCTAATTGGTTCGGTTTTACATTTTTTTCTTCCAGACCCAAACCAAACCAAACCGATTAAGAGCGGGTTGGATTGGTTCGGGTAATCGGGCACCCAATTAAATAATAAAGTTCATAAATTCTGAAGAAAAAAATAAAAAATATGAAAAAAATAGAAACTTCTAAAAAAATTTAAAAAATATAAAAAAATGAAGATCAACCTGTATTCAAATCCAATAACAATAGCAACAACAATATACAAATCTCTCTCGCAAGTTGAATTAACAACCTACAAAACAAGATCACAACAACATAGCCAATATAGATAACAAACAAAATCAAAATCGGAGTGGCTAAACTTGGATTTGAACTACAGTATCAGTATTAGTTACTTCTTCCCATTTTAAAATAAAACGTGTAAACAAAAAAAATATAGCAAACAAGTAAATTAAACATTAAAAATTACAACAATGACGACAGTGTGAGGAGCACTGGAGCAGTAGCGATAAGCTAAAAATTAAAAATTAAAAATGACAATAATGGTAAAATGAAATAGGCAAGATGATAAACAAAAACGCATGTTTGTGCCTTCAATCATGAGGATCTTCTCGTTGTCGGAGAAGAGGGGATCGCCGACTGAGGAGAGAAAGTTGATGCAACAAGGATTTAAAGCTCAACGTGTTGACACAGAGCCAGAGAGAACCGACGATGACACAAGGAGGGCTGACGGCAACTCTATGGCCTGTGGGTTGTGGCTCGACGGTGGTGAGTGGTGACGAAGCAAGGATGGCAGAGAAGAGTAGAGATGGGTGTGTGCTATCGTGTTAGATGTCAAGGGTGAAAGGAGAGGGCCACCGTAGACGAGGCTAGGCGCCGTCGTTAGCGATGGAAGGAGGGCAGAAGCAAAACTTGATGAAGTGATTGAGGGAGAAGAGAGGAGTGTGTGAGGCTAGCTGCTATTAGTGCTAGGGTTCCCTCACATTAAGAGTATTTATACTTAGGTTATTATTTTTTTTAATTAATAATAAGGGTAATCGGGTAGTCGGGTTGGTTCGGATTTCGCTCATCTAAAACCAATACCTAGACCAAACATAGGTCGGGTATAATCGGGTTGGACCCGATTATACCCGATTACCCATCGGGTAAAGAACCAAATTAATTGGTTCGGTTCGATTCCGGACGAGTAATCCGGTACCCGTGATCCCTGAACACCCCTACTCACAACGTTGCAGCCATCTCGCTTTCATCGAGCACTAACAGGAGTGCTTCTGGGTCACTTGCAAGCTCGGGTTTGGGCCTTACAGCAGCCCAACACAGTGCACTTATTGCTCTTTTGAAAAAGGCCAAAACTCATCCTACAGAGGGCAAAGACAATTTACTAGCCTCATCTTCTCAAATTGGGCCTCACTCAAACCCACGTTTGGGTATCCATTTTTTGTGTTTATCCTTTTCTTTTTCCATCATAAATAATTCTCTTTCACAAGCCCAATTTTCTCATGCATGGATCATTGATTCTGGAGCTAATGATCATGTTACATCTGATTTTTCATTATTTAGTTCCTTTACTAAAATAAAGCCCATTGTTGTCCAATTACCTAATGAATCACATGTTACATTTTTTTACAAAGGCACTATTGAATTTTCTTCTGATTTAGTACTCACTAATGTTTTATACCTTCCATATTTCCAATTTAATATCATTTACATATCTACTATTACCTCATCTCTCAATTGCACACTCACTTTTTCTTCATCTCATTGTACATTACAGGCACCACATAAGAAGATGATTGGTTTGGGTAAAGAGAGAGGTGGTCTTTACATCCTTGATGAGTCTCTACACCATGTCAATAATCCATTGTCAACCTCTACAATAAATTCCATCATTCTACCTCCTATCACTCCATCCAACATTTGGCACTTTCGCCTCGGGCACCCATCTGATAATAGGCTTAGTATTTTACACAAGTCTTTTCCCTTTATTCCATCCACTCATGATACCATTTGTGATGTATGCCATATGCCTAAGCAAAAGAAACCTTCATTTTCACAAAGTTTAAATAGAGCCAATTTCAATTTTGAATTACTACATTTCGACATTTGGGGTCCTTTTAGACAAAATTCAATACACAACCATAAATATTTCTTAACTATTGTTGATGATCATAGTAGATTTACTTGGGTCATATTGTTACAATCCAAAAGTGAAGTTTCACTGCATGTTCAAAATTTTGTCGCCCTAGTTGAAAGACAATTTAATTGCCATGTTAAGTTCATCCGTTCCGATAATGGTCCCAAATTTGTCATGACCCAATTCTTTTCTTCTAAGGGCTACATCAACGTAGTTGCGTTGAAACCCCTCAACAAAACGGTAGAGTTGAACGAAAACACCAACACATCCTTAATGTTGCTAGAGCCCTTATGTTCCAATCAAATCTCCCACTTCATTTTTGGTCCTATGCGGTAAACCATGCCGCATACCTCATCAACAGAGTCCCTTCTTCAAGCATTTTTCAAAACCCCATTTGAGATCATCCACAATAAACCACCTACTTATGATGATCTCAAAGTTTTTGGTTGTCTTTGCTTTGTCTCTACCCTTACTGCCCAGCGTTCCAAATTTGATAAAAGAGCTTTCAAAGCCATTTTCTTGGGTTATGCTAATGGTTACAAGGGTTTTCTTGTTTACTCATTAGAACAAAAACAAATTTTCATCTCTAGAAATGTCATCTTCCATGAAACCACATTTTCTTTTAACAAAGCCCAGTCTACAACTACACCCAACGACTCATCCCAGACCCACACTTGTTTACTCCCACACTATCCTCAAGCCCAACCCACCTCCCCAACAATAATCGAGCCATCTCTCCCTATTGGGCCTCAACCATTGCCCATTGACCCAACACCAGAGATGAATGATACGCTCTGATCTCGGCAAGTGCACCGAATCGTACAAGTAATACCACGGTGAAGTGGGTATCGTTCCCACGAGGAATAAAGGACTAAACAATACTATCTATTAATTATTCTAATAAGATCAAATTAAAACCTTGAGAGAATGATGGTGATGAACTCGAAAATAATGAGTAAAAGAGTGCAGAAAATTACTTGAGAATTAATCAATGGAATGAGATGTTAAGAGCTTCGGAGATGTTTTTCCCTTGAGGGACAATGCATACATTCGAATACCAATTCTAGGTTCTCAGTTATCAAGCACAACGAATCTCGTATAACTAAGCCCTAATCTCTTAGTAACTTAGTTTCTATTTACCTAATCAAAAGCTAATCTCTTAGTCAATCAATCAAATAAATAGGTGAAGATCTAAATCAGAT
>JASCZI010030790.1:20689-35115 GCA_036250425.1 Stylosanthes scabra
CAGTTGCATAACAATTAACTTGACTATCTCTAGTTAGACTTAATTGATTATGTGATCTAATTTCCAACTAGCATAAACTAATAGATCTCTCAATCTAATTAATCTAGCCCTAGACAAGTTAAGAGCACCTCTCAGTGATTCTAAACTATTGGGATGAAGAACAGAAAATTAAATCATGCATAAAAGATAACTGAAAATACCTCAATGAATTAATAAACGAATGTACATAGTTGACTACCTCATGCTGGGTGAACAGAGCTCCTCACCCTTAACAATGGAGTAGTTTAGCCTTGCATAATGAAAACTAGATTTAAGAATAATGGAAAACGTCTATGCTGAAGTCCCTAACCCTAATGGTTAGGTTACTTCTTATACATATCCTAATTAAAATTCAAATTCAAATTAAAATCTAATCATATCCTAATATAATTCTAATCTTATCTCTTATAGTTACAAAACTTTATCTTCTTCTCTTGAGTCTTCAATCAATCATATCTTTAACCTTCCAATTATGCCCTTAATTGATAAGTGTAATTGATGCCCAAAAGATGTGGATTGGATAGGCTTAAGTCAAGGGGTTACTGAACGTGTGATTTTTCAATCCACGTATGGCGTTACCAACCCACGTATAACGTGGGGTTGCTGCCTCCAATTGCTTCTTTGGACGCCACACTTCACGTACAACGTGGGAGAGCTCACGTATAACGTGGGCTCTCTGTCCATCTCCTCTTCTTTTGTTGCATTCTCACGTATGACGAGAGACTCCTACGTATTACGTGGGCTCTCTGTCAATTTGTGAGTTTTGTTTTTTAATTTCTACGTACGACGTGGAGAGTGCACGTATAACGTGGGAGCTACTGGGAATAAATTCTTCAATGTCTTAGCTTCTTTTCATCCTCCTTTCTTCAATCTCTCTCAAATGATCTTCAATCACCTAAAACTCTTAGTGAATTTCTCTAAAACACAAACACAACTCAAAGAACATCAAGTTTGTTTGCTTTGATCAATTAATAGTGTAAATCACAATAATAATCACATAATTAAAGAGGAATTGAAGCTAAAAACAACCCAAGATGCACATGCATCAATGAACCAACCTGCCTCAGCAACTTCATCTCTGTCCCTACCACCCAATGCAAACCCTAGCACATCACCTTCACCTTCGTCCCTCACCCCACTCCTCGGTCGTCACCTTCATCTTCACCATCACACATAATTGTTTCTCCTCCACCTCCATGCAGTAGCCTTTGACACCACCAACCTCCTTCGCACCTTGCCGACTACGTCTATAGCCTCTCTCTCTCTCAATGTCCTCCACATCATCTTCTCGGTGCTGCTATCCTCTCTCATATGTCCTCTCTTTTTCTTCTCTCTCTCATTCTCACCGCGGCTATATATTGTCTTCGCACTCTGAGTGTGAACCTCGGTCTTTCTCAGAAGCCAATAAATGTCCTGAATGGCAGGCTGCCATGAAAGCTGAGCTCGAAGCTCTTGACTTGAATCCGACATGGAAGATCGTTGATTGTCCTCCTCAAGTTAAACCAGTGGGTTGTAAATGGGTGTATAAGATCAAGCGGCTACCTGATGGCACCATTGAACGGTACAAAGCCCGACTAGTGACAAAGGGGTACACTCAGACAGAAAGAGTGGATTTTCTCGAAACTTTTTCTCCAGTGGTCAAACCTTCCACCATTCGCATAGTTCTTGCCCTGGCATCCATTCATCGCTGGCCAATTCAACAACTTGATGTGAACAATGCATTCCTTCACGACACTCTCACAGAGGATGTATATATGGCCCTCCCTCCTGGAGTTATCACCACCTGCCAAGGACAGTGCTGCAAGCTTCTGAAGTCGTTGTATGGGTTATGGCAATCTAGCTGTGTATGGTATGAGAAATTGTCCCTTCTTCTTTTATCTTGTGGTTATAAGCAAATTGTTTTTTATTACAGTCTGTTCATCAAAGTCATTGGGTCTGAGATTTACATACTATTGGTCTATGTTGATGACATAGTAATTAATGGGAATTCTCTGTCTGAAATTGCTTCAATTAAAAGAACATTGGATACTTCTTTTCGGATTAAGGATTTAGGGACTCTGAAATATTTTTTGGGCATTGAGGTTGCACACTCTGCCCAAGGGATCTCTCTCTCTCAACACAAGTATTGCCTGGATTTGTTAGATCATTCTGGCTTGTTAGGTGCCAAACCCGCTTCCACCCTTATGGATCATGTTACCAAACTTTCACACCAAGACAGCCCTCCATTTTCTGATCCTTTTAAATATCGTCGTCTTGTTGGCAGGCTTATCTATCTCACTACTACTCGGCCAGACATTATGTATGCAACCCAGCAACTTAGTCAATTCATGGCTTCCCCAACGCAAGCACATTTCAAGGCAGCAACCAGAGTTCTAACATATTTGAAAACAAATCCTGGTAGAGGCATTTTTCTTCTTTATTACAGATTTCTGGTTTTAGTGATTCGGATTGGGCTGGCTGCCCGGATACTCGGTGTTCTTTAACTGGTTTCTGTTTCTTCTTGGGCGACTCTTTGATTTATTGGAAAACAAAGAAACAAACAACAGTTGCCCGATCTTCTACCGAGGCTGAACATCGTGATTTGGGCAACACCACATGTGAGCTACAATGGATACTTAATCATCTAACTGATCTTCGGGTTTCTTATATCAAGACTCTAGTGATTTACTGTGATAACAGAAGTTCCCTCCATATTGTTGCCAACCTAGTATTTCATGAGCGGACGAAGCATCTTGAAGTGGATTGTCACTTAGTTCGACAAAAAGCACAAGCCGAAATGATGAAACTCCTCCCTGTTTCCTCTTCGAATCAGTTGGTAGACATCTTCACCAAACCTCTCACACCACAACCGTTTCACAATAATTTGTCCAAGCTGGGAATTCTTGATATCTATCATCTTCCAGCTTGCGGGGGCATAGTGAATCACACCACAACAGCCCAAAGTAAAACAGAGTTCACAAATACAAAGGCCCAACATATTTGATTTACTTCATTCATTCATTCTGTTTACTTATTTTTTACACTATGTAAATCTCTCATTCTTCTAGAAGAGATGACTCACATAGAATCTTTCTATTTTGATTTGGTTAGTTAGGATTTCCAATTTGGTAATTTTAGTGATCTTGTTAGATTTGCTGAGCTGTTTACTCTCTCCACAGTTGTATATATGTAGATGTTACTATTTAAAAAAGGTAATGAGAACAACACATTCCATTCCTCAATTATAGTCTTTACAGCATCACAGCCTCTTCCTTTTTCCTCCATTTTTGTTACTAATAATTCTTTATAATAGCTTTCCCTATTTTTATACTTGCTTTGAAACCCCTTTTTCTTATCACTACTAGATCGATATACTTGTTTAAACCATGAATATTTAATTAAGGGATAAGTACTATTTATGCCCAAAAGGTTTGGAACAAAAATCTTGTTTGTCACAATCATTTTTTTTCTCTCAAAGTTGCCACAAAAGTTTTCATTATGAATAAAAAAACATATTGACTATTTTGCCTCTGACAATTGTCTATT
Source organism: Stylosanthes scabra (assembly GCA_036250425.1). NCBI lineage: Eukaryota > Viridiplantae > Streptophyta > Magnoliopsida > Fabales > Fabaceae > Stylosanthes > Stylosanthes scabra. The sequence goes on from JASCZI010030790.1 coordinate 24,254, forward strand.
AATGATAGTTAGCTATTTTATTTTTCTTTGTGTATTTACTTTAATAATTAAAATTTAAATTATTTAAGAAAAACAAAAAATTTATTACCCAAATTGAGATTAATTATATATAACAGTAAGGGATATTTCACAATAAAATTAATCACAATTCAATCCCTGAATTAATTCCAATTCACAAGAAAAGTTTTATTACTCAAACACACACCCACATCAAACAAATATATGTTTCTGTCTCTGTTCTTTCACTTTGAAGGGGATTCTTTGAATTTTGAAGGCTTTGTTTTTGTTTTTCTTCTCTCAGATCATATCATATTCACACACCATCATCAAACAGATATTTGTCTCTGTTCTTTCATTTTTTCAGAAGAATAATCTACTCCTTCTCTCTCTCTCCATGTTCTTCTCTTGAGGTTGTAGTGTCTGTTTGATTTCTGTGTGATTCAGAGAGAGAAACACCATGAAAGCTGTTCTTCAATCAAGAAGGCTTCTCTCTCTCCCAACAAATTCCAGAAACAGGTTTCTCCACTTATCACAAGCCTTAAAGCACAGATTTTTCACACCAAAACCAAGAGGATCATGGCTCCAGCTAACACCAGTGACGGCGGCTTCTGGCGATGACGACGTCGAAGAACCCGACGGCGGTTCCTGGCGCAGAGACGAGTTCCGACAACAATGGCGGTTCCCTCAAATCGCATCTCTCTCTCTTCGATCCCCTCTCTCTGTTCTTGGCGATGGCGGCGCGGTCTTCCTTCGCTGGTGCCATTGTCCCTTCTACTCCCTCTCTTCACTTTCTTCCCCCTTTCGATACCTCACTCTTTCTTTGTCTCCATTTCTGCGTGTGTGTGGGGTGTTTGATTAGGATTTGTTGTGTCTTCATTAATTTGGGAAAGTTAGGTTAGAATTAGGGTTTGAAAATTTGGGAATTTGGGTTACAAATAGAAAATGTAAAGGTAGTAGGTATTTTAATAAAATTAAAGAATAATAGTATAAATTGAAACTAATTGTATTATGATAAAATCAAATTAAGTTAGATACATAATACATAATATGTTCCTTGCAGCTAAAATGATAGATGAATTTGGATTAATTTTGTTGTGAAATTGAACAAAGAAAAGAAAACATTCACAAAGAGGAATGTGTATTGGCATGGGTATTAGAAAGGATTTGAAGAATATATGGATGACTCTTTTGTTTATGTTTGGACACATTGGCTATTTTTTTTTTTTGTTGAACTATAAAAAAAAAGAGGTATGGGTATTTTCGTAAAAAAAAATTTTTTTTGATTTTTTTAATGTGTTTTTAAACCTTCGTGGCAACTTTAAGAAAAAAAAAACGATTGTGACAAAGGATTTTTGGCTCAAACATTTTGGGCATAAATAGTACTTGGAGCCTTCTTTCATGGTGAAAGTATAATTTCGTCCATGATGGATAAGATAGCTATCCACCACATAAAAAATGTAATGTTTTATTGGAAATAAAAAATTAATAATAAAGATTGAATATGAGCCACATATTTAAAATATTTTATCCAGGTCCATCATGAACCCGATCCATGATAGAGATTTCCTTTAATTAATTAATAAGCATGTAAGATGTGGCAATGCATGTTGAAGTCCGGTCCCAGTATTAACAAAGGGTAACATATTAGTAGGCCAATTAAAATGTGGTTCGGTGGTTGAGTGAAGTAGAAATTAGTGATTATTAGTAGGTAGCAAGATATATGGAACTAGTACTTAGATTATATCGAGTATTCTTATTTTTTAGAAAGTGTACCACAATACATTAAACAATTAATTTTGATATACATCTTTTTTTTTGGTGTACATCTTCATCCAAGTTCCAACTAATAGATTTTTACTACTAGAACGAATAGGTTTTTAAAAGTAAACGAACAGATTAAAAATCTGTTCGTGTCAACTATAAAACATGTTCGTTGTATATATAAAAATCTGTTCGTGCACGAACAAAATATTACTATTAGCACGAATAAGTTTTTAAAAGCAAAGGAACATGTATTAAAACCTGTTCTTGTTAACTATAAAAATATGTTCGTTGTAGATATAAAAATCTGTTCGTTTGGAATTTAAATAGAGGAGTACACCAAAAAAAATTATACATGTAACGTTACTGTACATTAAACCATTAACACAATACAATATAGTAGAATATCTTGGATAAACGTGGCATAATAGCATAGTCTGAAACCACATGGTGCTTTGATTGATAATAGAGGCATCAAAAACGTCAATTTTATAGTAAGCTAGATAGTATCATTGAGCAAATAAAGCCAACTGTCACAGTGATAATATGTACAGAATTTTTAAACTAAAGTTTGCGGCGAACGTTAATCTTTTTGTAATTTGATTCTCTAACATTGGTGATAACATAAATTTAAGTCAATGATAATTGATAAAAGAAAATGGAGGAGAATATATATGATAATTAATTTTTTTTTCAAAATAGATTTTCCATAAATATATAATGAGAACAAAGATGACAGAAGAGAATAACAAAAAAAAAGACAGATGGCATGACACACACTAAGGGAATACACAGAGGAAAGTGCAAAAGGCCTCCCCCACTGTCATGAAAGGGACTTTTTTAATCTACACTTATCCACAAATCTTCTTCATAAACCACCAAATTCAGAGAACTAATTAATTAAAAGAGAGGGGTTAAGATAAAAATAGATAGAAAAATACAATAGCACAAATGAGAGAAACTTGCAATAATCCCAACAAACTCCTTCAATTTCCATCATCAATCAATGAAGAGACATTGGTGATCATTGATTAATCAAACTCAGACATTGGGGTTGCTCCTGAATGATCCAAGAGCCTTGACTGCACCTGCCCTCAGGATGAATTGATGGTAGAAAGCTGCAATGGCTGCCCCAATGAATGGTCCAACCCAGAAGATCCACTGACCAAAACATAACATACAAAAAAACATAACATCAGACAAACCAGTGCGCGGCCAATTGTAAAATAGTTTTACACTGTCAACCAATCAATCGGTCTCCACTGAATATTATATAAATTAAAATTATTAATTTTGATACTCACATGGTCATCCCATGGCTTGTCTTTGTTGTAGATAACAGCAGCACCAAGACTCCTAGCAGGGTTGATGCCAGTGCCTGTGACTGGGATGGTGGCCAAGTGAACCATGAACACAGCAAATCCGATGGGAAGTGGTGCCAAAACCTTCAAGAGAATTGCACGAAATACATAATCAGAATAAGAAAATTGATGTGATTGATGTTTCCAAACACATGAATCCAAACCCAAATTATTTAGAAAAACAGAGAATATAAATAAATAAAATTTAGGTTGGGGACAACATGGGCCATGCCTAACATGTGAAGCCCATAATTTTTTTCATCTTTTATTTATGAGAGAATCTTATAAAGTGTTTGAAGGTTAATACAAATACAACAGAAGATGGTATTTGCCAGCTTTCGGAAAATGACATGGGAATCATGAACAATTATGAAGCAATTTAATCTTAGGACTTAAGACATTAGTACAATTTATTTATTTACCTTACTATTAGCTAACAAAGATATGGTTTGCTTTCAAGGAACAAGATAGAATAATCATAAAAATAATATAGTTTTTTTTCTTTTCTTTTCTAAGGCTGGGATGAAATTATTCATGTGACGTTATTTCATAATGTTTGGGACAAGAAATTCAACAACCACAAAACTCATTGTTAAAGGAAGGAAAAATGGGGGACCCCTCACCCCCCATGGTTCCACACATCAAGAGCATGCTACTATTGCACTTCATTAGCACCATCATTTCATTTGTGAAATTATGGTGAAGAAAAGATAAAGCTTTATGCATGCCTAGTATGTCATGAATCAATTCAAAGTAATATCCACTAACAAATTAATTATAACACTTTAAGGGTTTTTTTTTTTTTCCTGAAGCAAAACTAAAAAGGAAAAGTAGGGACAAAAAGTAATAATGGAATTGAACACTAACAAGTATTTCTTTTCATGGGAATGAAATTTGAACTAATTTGATATGAGAGTTGTATACAAGTCATGATTATTACTTAGGGTATTAATAATAATAATAATAATAATAATAATATTATTATTATTATTATTAAAGTAATTACGTTAACCGTACAACTAATAAATTAATAATTAATAAATAAATGAATATAAAGTGGGTCTCCTAAGTCCTAACTCCTAACAATAATATAGATATATGATGCACTTCATAATTGTCCAATAGGGTAAATAATTGAGGAGGTAGTAAATATTTCAAATAATTGACACAAACAAATGAACAATAGGTGTATGCATGTGAATCTAGCTAGCAAACAGAACAAAACAAGAATGTTAAATGTTAAGTTATTATTTTTTATCCAACTATCAAACTATAAATTTTTAAAAAATATAGTTTAAAAAATTATATTAAATCCTGTTTCCGGTGGTTAATTGGCGAAGGCCGGTCATACAGTTACCCTAAAAGAGATTAAAGAATTAGATAAATCTGGACGGAAAAAATTAGGTAGAAGGAAAACATACAGGGACGTGAGAGTCTCTGGCATTCCTCTTGGGATCGGTGGCGGAGAAGACGGTGTAAACCAACACAAAGGTTCCAATGATCTCAGCACCCAAACCGGTGCCCTTGCTGTAACCGTCGGCAAGGGAGTTGGCACCGCCGCCGTACCTGACGTAGAGGGAGGACTGGAAGGCTTTGACCAAGCCAACACCGCAGATAGCACCCAAGCACTGAGCCACCATATACAATATTGCTCTTATCAAAGACACCTTCCGAGCCAAGAACAACCCGAATGTCACTGCTGGGTTTATGTGTCCTCCTGCATCATACAATCATTTCTCATTATTTTATTTTATTTAACCTTTTTTAATTAATTAATTAATTAAACCAACAAAGCCAGGACTCAGAAAGAGCTTTGCAGTAACATTAATGCCCCTGTATCCGTATCTCTTGTCTTTTTCCTTCTTTCTCTTTTTACTAGCATTATTTTAAAATTAAAAAAAAAAACGTTTTTTTTTTCTCCTGTTCTTATCTTCTTACTATTTTTGTAGAAAAAAAATTAAAAAAAAAAGACACAGTAGAAGAGAAGAGATGCTGGACCTGAGATTCCCGCGGTGCAGTAAACAAGGATGAAGATCATGCCACCAAAGGCCCAAGCAATGCCGAGGATGCCAACGCCGCCGCAGATATCGCCGCCGGCTTTGGTGTCACTCTGGCTCTTGTAGCCGATGACGGTGAGGACGGTGATGTAGAGGAAGAGGAGGGTGGCTATGAACTCAGCAATGAGGGCTCTGTAGAAGGACCACTTGGTGAGCTCCTCGGCGTCGATGAGTGGTGCCGGAGGGGGGTCATGGTAGTCCTTGCCGGAGAAAGAGCCTCTCTCGGTAACCTCAAGGTCCTTCGTCATTTCTTGGTTTCTGTGAAAACGGAGAGAGAGAGAGAGAGAGTGAGTGAGAGGTGTGAGAATGGGATAGGATAAGAGAGAACGAAGGAGATGAGATGGGCAAGTGTGGGAGAGTGTGTGCAGAGGACAGGGGGTATATATGGTGCTCATTACTCACCATAACGCCATCTCTTTTTATTTAATTTTATTTATTTTTGTTGCTTATTACATCAAACAATATATTATAAAATAATAAATATTACTAAAATAATTTCAATGTATGTTATATCACAAAATTTAATTTAATTAAATATATTAAATTTTTTTAACTGTATTTTACTTGTGAGTTGTGTGAATAAGAAAGTTAAGGTGACCAAAAATATGAACTTGCTTTTTGTTTACATTATCATTTTCAATGTTTTTTATCTTTACTATTTTTCTTTTTTTTCAATAATTCTACTTCACATTAAAATTAACTATCAAAATTAATCACCAATATATAATACACATTGAAATATAAAATACATAATAAAAATAAGTTAAACTATACATATATTTTATATTTCAAAACGTATTATACTTGATGACTGATTTTAATGTACACCTAGTATAACTCTTTTATTTTTAATATTTTTCTATGGATTATGTTATTTGTACATTAAAAGCAGCCACCAAAATTAGTCATTAGTGTATAATATATATTAAAATATAAAAAACATATTGAAAATAATAAAACTACACATATATATTTCTATAAATACATGATGACTAATTTTAATGTGCAAATAAAATTGTTGTTTTTTCATAATTTGTAATGAAATAATAATTTTTTTTCAATATTCACTTTTTGTTTTCTTTTTTAATACAATTTTTTAAAAAAATAAAAACGTTTGGTTGTCAACTACACCGTTATAATTTTACAAAATTTTTAGTAATAACTGAGATAGAGACAATGACTTGACTCCATGTTTTAGTAAAAAAAAAATTGTATTATTTATAGCTTATGTACTTTACGTCGGCAATAAATTTTCTGCAAGTAATTTAATATGGTTAACAAGAATAACAATATCTAATTTTCAATTTGATTAATGCAATTTGAAGGTGAACAAGAAGATAGCACTAATTGTCTGCCCTAATTTTCTTAGGGTTTGGTGTGGTTTTTGCTTTCACCGACCGTCCACCACCTCACCACTTCACCACCCTTCCACTCCCTTCTTTTTCATTTGTCAATTTTTATTTCAAATTTTTGTCATCTTATTGTGTCTTCAGAATCTAATCTTAGAAGAGTAGGTTGGCTACTTAATTTGCCTTGCACTCACGGGTAAGTGTAACTTTTCAATCTTCCGCAACTTGTTCATTATTCTATATACATTTTAATCCTTTTCATTTCACTTCACTTCATATTAATTTGTACTGGACTGTTTGCAGTCATGTGAATAAGAAGTTCTTGTTATGTTAAAGAAAAAGCAAAATCCATATAAAAATGTATACATTGAACTCAAACGTGAATGTAATTTAGATTCTATATTGGTCTCATTATAAGTTATTTTTTTCTATTTGTAAAAAGAATCTTTGAGATTAATTCAACATGCTTATTAAAATAATAGTGAGTTTATTAGGACCACTAGCTTTCTACTTGAAAGGGGTTGAAAAAACAACCAAAGGCTGATTCTAGGTGGACACGTTATATTCTCCATAAAAATTACTTTACATTAAGAATCCAAATATGGAGATACTATACTACCTATGACTTCTTAAAAAGTAATTTCTTTTAAAATTAAAAAAATTCTACGAAACCAATATCACAGAATTATTAGGGAGCTAATAGTTAAATTATCATACAAAATTAATATAAGTTATCATCCGTAACTCATATATCCAACATTAAGTTATCAACTAAAATTTATATGAATTATCATCCATAATATATATTGGCTCTCTATTGATCATAATAGGTTGGTTTTCTAATTTTTTTTCTAAAATTAATTATTCTCATCGTGTTATTATTCGATGGAACTAGGAAGTATGGGAAATTGTAGAATTGTTTAGTGCGATGAACTCTTACCACCAAAGGAAATTTAACACCCATTCAAGGTGATTGCATGCTTGAAGTAACGAAGAGAAAAAGAAAGGTTTGGGAAGAATGAAAACGTAACTCAAATAACTTATTTCACTTTAATTTAAAGGGAAATTATTAACTTAAAATACAAGAATATTTTTTTACTTAATTAGTTGTCTTTAGAACAATTTATACAGATTAGAACATTAGTATGGCTGGCAAAATTTATTTAAAAGAAAAGTAGTGTTCTCACATTATTATTTTGTATTTGATAAGATAATGTCTGATTAGATTTATATAAAATATTTATATTATGCATGTTATAATTTTTATTAGGATATTTTAAGTTCGGTAATTTCAAATTAATCTCTAACGCTTTATCGAATGCTTCTTTTAAAGAGTCACGTCTTTTTTTTTTTATTATGTATGCTATAATGTCTACCCCTATTTTCATAAGTTCTGTTCAATCGTTTTATTTTTTATTTCAAACAAGACCAAATTCATTTGTAAATTACTTTTGTATACTTTGTTGAAATCAATTTTCAAATACTCATTAATGAGTACCCCAATTTTTAAGACTTGTTTGGTGAATTAAATGTGGATGACTTGGGGGAGCTAGCTACTTGTTATTATTGCTCCATTCGTGGAGGCACGCATTATATTCTTTGAGTTTAACACCTCACCTTGTTGTATTGCGATGGATCAGCCAATGAGACATTTTAGTTTAGCTTTGAATTAAAACAAGCAACAAGAAAAATTAAAATGATCTAATTACCATTGCTTAATTCGTAGTAATAATAATTAAGCGCAGCATAGAGTGATGACAATTCTACCACTATCTGGTTGTAATTTGTCGTAAGCATAGGAACAGAACATGTGAATTGTTCGCAAATGGAATTATAAGAGCTGGCCCTGTATGTTATTGTCTTTTAGATTTTTAGAAGGTAGGCAAATATTTTGGATTATGAGACCCCAATGAACACGATTGCATTAATAGGGGAGGGGGGCTACATTTCAAAAGTGCTTCGCAAATAATCAATTCCCCATAATTACACACCTCATTGGTCTTAGTCAAGTTATACATAACAATGTCTTGCCAATCATATCATGTCATGTAAAACTTCTAGTTTGGAGTGTCATTGTTATTCTTGTGATAAAGATATAATTTATTTTGATGTGTAGACAATACTAAACTACTATATATCATCCAATTATATATTTCCATTTGGAAGATTAGTAAAGAATTCATAATAGTTGACATTTGACAATGCATAATATGATATTTTTACAAAAAAAAAATATTTTCCACCTAATAGCTTAATTTTAAAAATTACTGTTAGATGTTAATTATTAGAAGTTTTAGCATTTACAAAAGATTATCATAAACATATTCCTAATCTTCTAATTAACAACCCCATTATGATTACTAGTATATTAATAAACACAAATTAATTAATTTATTGTTTTTATTATTAAATCTGCATAAAAATGATAAATGTGAGATTAATTGAAATGCACTTTAGAAATTATAATTTTTTTTATAAATATATATTACAAAAATAATTTTACAGACAAAGATTTACTCATCAAAATATTCCCAATTTTCATAATATGATAATTATGACTAAAGTAGCAAACTTAAGATAGATAATGATTATATATTAGAATTGATTTAGCCTAATAATTAATATTCAAAAGCTTATTCGTTGCATAAAAATCATCATACACATATCAAAAGCAAGAGAATTCAATTAACAAATGTTAACAGTAAATTCTTTCAGCAAAATATAAAAGAATTATTATGTAAATTATTATTTGAGAGTGGAATATAGAGTTGGTCAAAAAGAGTAGATGATTCTGCTCCAAATTACAGAGAAGAAATCAAAAAAGAGACTGTGTTGCACGGGTTTAAGCCGTTGCACTGAGGAACAGCTAAGCCTTAATGACACATGCACACGTGTCGAGTTTCTAGTGGGCGTAACAGATAGATGTAATCCTCATTTTAGGAAGCTGTGCCTGGAGGGGAGTAGTTGATGGACACGTGGTGGGGTCCGGGACACGCCACGTGTTTTCGGATCGTTACTCTGGCGGTAAAAAGGCAAAGGAGAACAACACGCATATCGGCGGAACCAAACAACAAAAGTTGTGGTCCGAAACCAGTTGGCGGTTCCCGCCGTGAACGTTGGGCTCGTGGGCCCCACCTTCTACTACTCCCCAAGAGTAACGGTTTCTTTTTGCTTTGTGTAACACAACGGATACTTTGTAAACAGTGACATCATTATTCCCCAAATTTCCAGAAACTTCATTGTTTTTATCCATTACCATTCCTTATCACATTCTTCTGCACACTGCACAATGTTATTTTAAATGGAAGTTGTGCTTACATCAAATTTAAAATAGGGAATCTAAAAATTAATTATAATAAAATTATATTTTCAATTTCTCTTTTTATTATCTAATTATTTTAATATAAATTTTTTCACATTAATAATATTATTAACAAATGTATGATTATTTATTGCTGAATTCTAGTTTTATGTAAAGTGCCTCACACTCACACAAGAACTAAAATTATGGTTTCAAAACTACTTAGAAGAGGTGTTTTTACGGGTACAAGTCTTCAAGAACATCTTCAATACACTAGTTTAAAGTATTCATCTTGATATTTTTAAAAAATAAACTTATTTGAAATTCATATCATACATTGAAATTGATTGATAAAAATTGATATTATTAAAATGAGACTCTATCATCTTTAACTAAGTTAATAAAACATTGTCACATGTATAATTAATTTTGTTATTAAATAAAATTAAATTGAGACGAAATATTTGAGTAATAAATTTTATTTTAATCTCAAATCATATATGATTCTGCAAATATACATATGATATCTTATGAGACCCAAAATAAAATTGAAATTAATACTTATATATCGAAGATGCTCTAAATTTTTTTCTATTAAAATTGAATTCACGATAATTAATAGGTTTAGCTAATATGTGTCCTAAAATTACATAATAAAATTATAAATTAAATTTTTTAAAAGAATATAAAAAATTTAAAATTTTAATACATTTATTTTTATTATAAAATATAAGCAATTAAAATTTTCTATTCATAATGCCCTTAAGGGATAACCGGATAAGTTAGCTAAATCCTAATTAATAACTGACCTACCAAGCTAACATAATGAACTCAATTGATTATTATTAGAAATTAGAATATTGTGTTCTTGCATTTGCTCCTTAGAAGAAGTTAGAACCTTTCCTTTTTCGATCTTTCCAAAATTAACATCTGCATTCCAGTTTGTTATTTGTGGAGTGTTGTTGATATATATATATATATATATATATATATATATATATATATATATATATATATATATATATATATATAT
>JASCZI010030791.1:12032-22804 GCA_036250425.1 Stylosanthes scabra
ATTGTTTGAGTTGAGAGATTAAACACTATAGTCGATTAGATAAACACTCAAGGAAAATTCTTGAAGTTAGGATTACTTCGAGTGGAGTGGTTTATTGTAAGATCGTGAGGTGTTAGGATCTAAAGCTCAAGATTGTAAACGGTTTGTCAAGCACCTTCAAGCTTGGCGATAGTTGAACTTCTCAATTGTGATTGAGAAAGAGTGGACGTAGGCAAGAGTTGCGCCGAACCACTATAAATCTTGTGTATCAATTTCTATCCCTTATCTTTTATAAATTCCATTATTTATTTTCACAAGCATCTTTGTAAAGTAAAAGCTCCTTGTAAGTACTTAAGAAGTGGCTTAAGTCCTTGGAAAAATACTAAGCAAAAATACTTGAGTTATTTAATTTCAAGTCATTTAAATTTATATCAAGTGCTCTTGGAAACTACAAGCTCCTTATAAGTGGCTAGGAATTGACTTAGTCCCTTGGAAAAATACTAGTACAAGCACTTGTGTTGTTCTTTATTCTTAGATATTTACACTTCCGCGAAAAATTATCCATTGTTGTTTAAACACTCAATTCACCCCCCCTCTTGAGTGTTGTGCTTCGTGACTAGCAGTTTGTATGCTATAATGTCAACATTCTTCAATCAAAATTATTACAATATTAACTATATTTGAAACCTTTTTTCTTGTTTTCATTTGTGTTTTGCAGATTTACACGCGACCATTCACAATGATGCCTGTATCGGCTGTCAAGCGTCCTGAAAATTTGTGAGTGTTTTTAGTAAATAATCTTGGTTTACTCCTTTTATGTTGTTTTCCAGATGTTGCTCTCATCTCACATTCTCATGCTTTTTGATGGTCACATAAATCAAATCGAACCAAATAGACTCAATTCAAATCAAATCAATTTGAAAACTTATCGATTCCAAAAACACTTACTTATTAACAAAATTGACAAGGAGGCTTTGAAGTTAGAAACTACAACTAGCTTAACTCGTGGTCTTAGATTTCATTATTTCAAGTTCAAGTTCTGGATATGTATCTATAATGAAACTTGGAAGAAAAAAAAATTCAGCATTCAAATTATTATCCAAGTTATTCAATAAATAACGAAAGAATATTTTTGTCAATTCATATAGAGATTGTTGATTTCTTCTAAGAAAATTTGCTTATTTATTTCTAATTTGATTCTTTCATTCATTTTTCTTTCAAGAAATTTTTCCTTCTGTCATTTATTGGTTATAGATTAATCCTTATTGAAGGAGCTAGCTTCGCATATTATTAGGTTCAAACAAAATTTACTTAGGTAGTTTGGACCAGACTTGTGAATTAATAATTCTCAAGATTATATATCTCCCTAGAAATTACACTTGCTTATGATATTGATTTGCCAATTTTGCTACTAATTCAAGGCAAAACTCATCAAACATGTTTAGAGATAAAGTAAATAGTTTCTCCAAAAACCGACAAATATTTATCCATTTTTTAAAAAAAGCATTGAGGGGTTCTCTAATCCATTTTGGTTAGTTTCGAATGGTAATTTCTAATTGAATTTATTGGTTCTCTAATCCGCAGCACTGTTGAAGAGAAAGTCTTGGGAGCCAATATATTTGGGAGCCAATGTATTTGATGATGATGGTAGATAAGTTACATATGATAACTGATATATTTTATGGGTGATTACTTTTATTTTGTTTGGATGATAATATATTTTCAATTTTGGATGATAATTTTTTAATTTTGAATGATAACTTAATTATTGACTCCCTAATGTTGATTCTATAGCACTGTTGATATTTTATTAACAGTTCTCTTAATAGGTGTTATCTTATAAGGATTTTTTTTTATATAAATATTATTTAATCAACATTTATCTAGTTAAATAATATTATGAATATTTACTTTTTTATTTTGTGTGTGTAGTGTCGCAGGAAGTGGCAGAGTGACACGTTTGAGGGAGTGCCGCGGGGGTGGGGGTGGCACTGGCCATGTTTTTCATGAACCAGTGCCGCAGGGTGGCGTCATTGGGTGTAGAGGGTAGTGCCGCGTTGATGGGCCGCGGCACTGGGGCAACGTGGTGCCTCCACCAGTGGCCGCGACAATGGCCTATGCAGTGCCTCCACCTACGGCCAGTGCCGCATTAGGGGTTTCTTCAACAACCTCAATACTCTGTACCACCTTCTTGTGATGTTGGCTTTGTTCACGACCCCCATTATGTGATGAGCATGGGTCGTGTTCATGCAGGGGCCAAAGCGGAGTATTTTTTTATTGGTCAAAAAATTGTTTTAATTACGCGTATGTTGTTAACTTTACGCAAGAGATTGCAATTTTCATGTTTGTATTATTTATACATGAAATTAAAAGGAGTTTAATTTCCAAATCAATTCTCACAGCACTTAAATTTAATATTTAAAATGAAAAAATATCAAAAGCTTGGTTGAAAGGTTTCTCCCTCCCATGTTAGGTACCGCCTTCGCCTGCTTCTGCTTCTTTGATGGAGTACAAGCAGCGGCTTCTGACTCTTCAACAGAATTTCAGGCGTTAACTTCTTCAACCCTGTTCCCTTCTTTAGATTCTTCAGAGTTTTCCTTCCAGCAATAGTCGCCAATAACTCATCATCTTCGATACTTTTGAAAGAAAAGCCACCTAATTGGCATAACTCTTTGGTTTTCACGGCTTCGATCAATGTATCATCACCCTCTTCCTCACCACACAACAACCTTAACTCCTTCATGAAAAACATGGCCAGTGCCGCGGTCACTGATGGAGGCACCACGTTGCCCCAGTGCCGCGGCCTATCATCACGGCACCCCTGGTCACACAATGCCGCCACCCTGCGGCACTGGTTCATGAAAATCATGGCCAGTGCCGTACCCCACCCCACGGCACTCCCTCCATGCAGTGACTTGGCCACTCCCTACGGCACTGCATAAAAGGTTAATTTATATACTAGGTCCCTATAGTTTGAGTGGAATTGCAACTAAGTCCCTATAGTTTAAAAGTTTGTAACTGAGTCTTTGTATCCATTAAAAATTTGTAATTTAGTCCCTATTGAATTTGATGTTAAAAAAATCGTTAAATAATATATTATTACGATAGTACCCTTATTATCTCCCGAGCTTCACTCTAACAATCGACTACATTAAAAGCAAATTGAAGGGAAAAATTTGAGGGAAAGTGAGATTATAACGTGTAGAAGGATAAGAGTGACGAAGGTGGGGGAGAGAATAGTGTTTCCTTTTTTTGTGAATTTGGGAGTAACTTACATCGTTTATGGGATATGAAGGATAATTTGGTCAATTAAAAATTCATCTAATGCATGTGACCTCACACATGATGACAATATAGAATATGTCAGAGAATATTTTGTTAAATTAAACTTATTTTGGGCGGCAGGAACTAAATTACAAATTTTTAATTACAAATTTTTAAACTATAACGACCTGGTTGCTATTTCACTCAAATTATAGAGATCTAGTGTATAAATTAACCTAAATAAAATTTATATAAAAAAAACCTATTTTATAAACACAATTAAATATGTACTAAAAAAAGTACATAATAATTAAATAAAAAATAGAAACTAAACCCAATTTCAAAATAAAGAATATTAGCGTACTGTATCAAAGAATTTGGACAGCCTTTCAAACTTCCATGTCAAAAAAGAAAGCATTTAAAAAAAAAACAGCATTTCAAACTCTCTAATATTAATTTTGTAGCACTGTTGATATTTAATTAACAATGCATTTAATAGATATTATTTTATAAAGACAATTAAATATGTACTAAAAAAAATACTTAATAATTAAATAAAAAATAGAAACTAAACTCAATTTCAAAATAAAGAATATTAGTATACTGTAATAGAGAATTTAAACAGCCTTTCAAACTTCCATGTCTCAAAAAAAAGGCAGCCTTTCAAATTTTTCACTATATTTCGCTACACTTATTCTTGCTCATCTTTGTTGTAATGAGAAATCTGATTTTAGGTGTACATAGATTTTTCAACAAGTATACTTCACAACATTATTTATATATTAAAATATAAGAGTTCTCTTAATACTTGTTGATCAAAATAAATATACACCTAAAATTATTTTTTTAATATTATGTGATATTAAATTTAATAAAATAATTTATTAATAGAGAAATTAATAAAGTGATTTTTATTTTAATGTAGAAGGAAACATAATTTTCCGGTGAGACATATATACTTTAAGAAAAAGTATAAATAACTATTATTTTTTAACCAATAATAAGCCAATAAAAAATAGAACATCGGTGACTATTGTTTATAAAACATTCATAAACTAAAGAAATAGAATATCCATAACGTTTTTAGAAATAGAATATCTGAAATCTAAAACAACCAACAATAGAAACAGAACATTTAAAACCTAAAAAAATAGAACATTCAAAATCTAAATAAATAGAACATCTAATTTAAGTTGTTTACCTATGTTAGTTGAATTTTTGTTGGTTATTGTTAATACTTTAATCTATACGTATCTACTTTTTGATATTTAAAATGTAAGTGGGGTACTAGTATGTAGTATGCAGGTATGTGTGTATGTCAACATAATTTTCCACTATTATTTAATATTATTTCCTATCTCAATTTGAAATGAACTCAGTTACTTAAGATTTTATCCAAACTTAAAATTAATATTTGAAACCTACAAAATAACTTATTTGAACAATCTCAAGAAAAAGTGATCATAACTTATTGTCGAGTTTTTTTTTTCAATTATTCATGTACACAAATGTTAGTTGCCAAATCAACAACTCATACAACATATATTAAATTGAGATAATTCTCAAATTAGTCTCTAAAATTTTAATTTTTTATTAAAATAATTCATTAAGTTTATTTTAATTATGTTTAGTCTTCGAAATATATATTATTTTAGTTCATAAGATAATTTCTATCACTCGTACATTTATGTCATGTTGATATATATGGACGGAATTATCCAAAATGATGTTGTTTTGCAAATAGTATTCAAATTGTATTGAAACAACGTCGTTTCAATGTATATTTAGGATTGGAAGTCAAGAAAAAGTTTCCCAATAAATACCCTTGCAATGATGTTGTTTTAACTCAATTTGAGTGTCGATAAAAAATATTGTCGTTTTGAATATCCATGGTGGCATTCGTCTATTTATATTAGCATGACATTAATGTATGAGTGATGAATATTACCTCATGGGCTAAAATGAGATATATTTCTAAATTTTAGAGACTAAATAAGGTTAAAATAAATTTCAGGAATCATTTTAGCAGAAAAATAAAATTTTCAAGAGCCAAATTGAGAATTAATTCATATTAAAATAAAAAATACACATTAAAAATGAATTAAATAATATATGTATGTATTTATACATAATAATTAATTTTTGCTATGCACATAGCACTTTTGTCTTTTCTTTTAATCCGTTTTTCAAAACTAAATCATTTAGGAGCTAAAATAATAATTTACACAATTTTTCCTTCTTTTTTTTTAAATGGTATCACGTACCTAATTAATCTTTAAAGTTATTGGGTAACCTTTATTATAACAATTATTATGCTATGAAACCATCATTGTATGGGCATTAGGGAGTCATTAAATCTAATTAAAAGTTATCATCTAAACAGAATAAAAGTTATCACCTACAGATTATATAAGCAATCATCCGTAACTCATCTACCTAAAGTATAAGTGAATCCCCTTTCCAACCAGGTCCTAATCTACCCCTGCAGGCTGGAGTTTCAACCCTACATCTTCATGTTCGCAGCACCATGGCCATTGCTCGCTTGCGGCGGTAAATAAAGTCGGACTGGTTACTGTCCTCGATGCCTACCTCGCTATAGCTGATCTTCTTCCCTATTGTCATTGTTGCCGAAGAAAAGACGAGCAACAACGCCTCAGTGATGCTTGCCCAAGCACTCTTCTCCGCTCCGATTAATGTTGCCGCCGCTTCCATTTGGTCTTCTTGAATCCTCAACAACGTTGCTGGAATCGACACGGGACGAAAAAACACAGTGTACGGTTGCACTGTAGAAGAAAAAAAAAGAAGAAGCGCGACGAGGGTGGCACCGGGGCAGAAAGAGAGGAGACTAAGGTTAGAATTTTGATGGAGGCTCACTTTTACTCCCAAATATATTGGTTCTTTATACTTTTCTTTATTATAAAGACAAAATAATGTGATTTGGAAAATTTCATATTACATACAAAATTATTAGAGGGTATAAGTGAAACCTCATTTTATATACCAATGAGTTGTAGTTCAAACGGTATTTACCTCTTTTCTTAGTAGAGGCTTCAGGTCCGAGACTCTTTCCCAACATATATTTAATTAAAAAAATAATTTTATATTTTATAGACTTATATATTTTATAGACTTATTAAGTAGACTAGTGTATTATTAGACACTATTAATCTATATTTTTATAATAAATTAAATACGGGTTATAATACTATATTTAATATTAACTAAAATGATAATTATATAGGGTTTTCTATTATGCCCTGCTATAGTTTTTTTTTTTTTTTTTCGTGCTCTCACCAATTAGTGATCTGTGACTTTTTAATTGGACATTTGATATCTCTAAGAAGAAGATATTAGAGAAGGAGTGAAGACTTGTTTGAATACGTTTATTAGAAGACTCTTTCACGATAAATCTGTTTCATCTTGGACAATGAAGACTTATTTTAAGATAATTTGGAGTCGACTTAATGATTTTTCTATAATGATTCTCTGTCAATTTATTGAGGTGGAGAGCGTCAGCCGTCAATTAGTACCTAAAAAGACATTAGAGTATTTTGCAGGAATTGTCAGCGTTTGGGGAAACCCACTCCACAAACTGAAAGGGATTTGTATATCCTACTCTTCCGAGAATTATTTTATCTGTAAAATCAACAATCTCTCTCGAATGGTGGAATATAAATTGAGTTATTATAGTTTTGATAAATGGTTTGTACATAATCCTACGAGTACTACGGTCTACGAGAAAGCTATCCATGACTGTCTCCCATTGCGCCAAAGTCGCATTTCCTCCAAATTGATTCTTGCCTCCGTCGTCGAGATCAACCATTTCAAAAATACCACATTTCTTAATCTTTTTCTTTTTTATTATTTTTTCGTAAGTTTTTTAATATTTACATCTTTATTTTTTTTGAAGATTCCACTCTCTCTTGCTTTGGTTGTCTAAGTTGGATCCAATTCATATGTATTATTTTTTCCATTCAATAAAATGAAATACTACTATGTTTGGTAAAAAAAAAATACAAGTATATTATATTTACAGTAAAAGATTATAGGTTCGATTCATGATATTTTGGAAAATAAAATTTGTACACCAACTCTCTTCCCATTGTATCGTGTATATAGTATAGATAAATTATATTGTTAGGTTGAAGTAAAGCAATGGTGGTGACAAACATAACCTGATTTATAATAATGTCAATTTTAAGGACTCTGTTGGAGTGAGCAGAGAAGATAGGGAAGGCAGTTAAACCACCATTTTCTAATTTTCATATGAGAATATGACGCCTATCATTTCGCCTACATAGTTGTGGCGATTTCTGTTGTTTCATGTGAGAGAGCATTGTCTTCTTTTTTTGATATGATCACATTGGAATGAATAATAATCTCCATAGTTTTGTTTTGCCATTTAATCTTTCTATATATAACTGATTAACTAAGATGGTGTATTCCTAATTGTGGTTATGTAGTTTTCTATCTTCTACCCTTTTGTTCCACAATTTCCTCTCATTATATCTTAGTGTTTTTGTGATGGTCCCAATTAAGAACCAGCTCATTTTCCAATTCCACATGTCATTTCCTTCCTAAGGACCAAAACAATCTTTTTTTTTTTGTTCTCCCCATACATTTCTCTCTTTTTTGTTTTCCCTTTTTCAAAGGAAAAAAGTTGTTATATTTTTCCATTAACCATGCAGGGTAAAAATGTTATTATCTTTAGTTCTTGATAACTCTCAGATATCCTGAGGAGTTATCAGCATTAATGCCATTTCTGACTTTCAGGATTGTGCCCTCAATTCCCTGAAATCTCATTTTCTAAAAGGGTAATCTTCTTTTTGTTCTTTGTCAATTGTCATCCCATCAATGTTCATTGGTTCAGTATAATAATCCTTTGGTTTCTAATAATGAATATTGTATTCTTATTATTATATGTGCATTCTGACGTTGACCATGTTTGTCTCTGCATCATTTTCCATTACGTGGATGCCATGAATTTGGATTTTGCTTCTTTTGTGCTCACAACGTTTGCATTACCGGGTCATGCATGTTCAAGAGGAAATTAAATTAAATTAAATTAAATCAAAATTTAAGGTTAAGCATAATGGTTTTTTCAAATTTAGGGCAATAAAGAAGCAAGAAAATGGGTGCTTTTACTTTTAGTTTCTTCTTATATTATGGCAGGACCTGCAACTACAAGTACCTTCTACTGTTAAAATATGCCATGTTAATTTTTTCTCAGAAACTTATTTTCTATGGTTTTGACAGAAATTCCTCTTGAGGGGTGTTATTGTGTTGCTCATTGCTTGCATCAAAGCCTATCAATATGCCTGACTCACCCGAGGTAAGAGTTCAATCTTAATTTTTATATATGTGTGTGTGGTGTGTTCTTGCTTGATAAATCTCCTTGCTGTATAACTTGTCCAACCTCGGTCGACCTCGGTCTCTCCAGGGTGGATAAGGTATACATCAGTTGATAAAGAACACGGAGTGTGGGTACCTGCAAGACGCTCGAATCGGCTTTCTAATATTTTCTCAAGTATAATTTTTAACATGCCTTTATCTGGTTTGAGTTGTTCCTTTTTTTTTAAGTGATATCTCATTTTTCAAATAAATAATTACTCATAAGAAATGATTCTTAGATATCTGATGTATACCGTCACGACATTTAGTTGATATCTGAAGTATAGGTCGGTTGCAACCGAGTTATAAATGCATGGTTTATGAAGAAAAAAAAATCTAAGATGAATGAATTATTTGGTGATGATTTTGTGGGAAAACTTATCTATCATTGTATAAGGACTAAACTAAAACTTCTGTTTCATCCATCAATGGCAGAGGAAGCATAACTTAGGAGAGCTTCTTAAGTCAGATCATGGTGTTCATAGTTCTGAAAATTCAAGAAACAATTCACCAACTCGTCCTATAAGGGTGAATCAAGGAGCAAAAGATGGCACTGCAACCAACAATTCAGCGACCGAAGATGTTTCTAAAACCAATGCAAAAAGTAAATCTAAACCTCAGAGATTAGCATCAATAACAAAAAGTGTTGCTGACCCCGGCCCTCAACGCCATAGTCCTCGCTCGAAGACAAATTCAATTTATGATGCTACAGCTACCTCGCCGGGGCGGCCACTGGCTACTCCTGCAAGGGGAATCTACCAAGGTGCATCGAGCAACTCGAGCTCTCGCAGCAATAGTTTAGAGAGCACCAGCACACCCCTTAGACCACATACCGGTGGCGATTGTAGATGGGAAGCAATTAACTTGGCTACCAAGGCAGGCCCTCTAAATCTTAGCAATTTCAGGCTTCTCAAGCGGATCGGTTATGGAGACATCGGAAGCGTGTATCTCGCGGAACTTAAAGGAAGTAGGACCTACTTTGCCATGAAAGTAATGGACAAGGCTGCACTTATTAGCAGGAACAAGCTTCTGAGAGCACAAACAGAGAGAGAGATCCTTGGGCTTCTAGATCATCCCTTCTTGCCCACACTATATTCTTATTTTGAAACAGATAAATTTTACTGTTTGGTCATGGAGTTCTGTAGTGGAGGTGATCTCCATTCTCTTAGACAGAAGCAACCTAACAAGTGTTTCACTGAAGAGGCTGCAAGGTTAGTCACCTACTACTATGTCATTTTTTCTACTTTTCCTTTTTCTGTAAGGAATTCTTGCATGTTTCTAGAACCACTCAATATAATTTGTTAAAAGTTAAGGTGCTTGCTCTGAAGCCTAATTTGTCAAAATAAGCTAAATAGTCAACATTTGATTTAAAAAGTACAAAAACTAGTAAATTTTGACATTTTATGTATTTGACATTTGCTTTAAAAGGTAAGTTCGGCAAGTTCAGCAAAGAAATAAAGAAGTATCAGAGATACAGGCCTTAAAAAAAGAAATCAAGAATAAGTAGTCATGAGTGTTCCCTAGTTTAGTTCATTTGCTTGCCATTTATCATATGAAATAGGGGTTCCCATATTTGCAAATAAAATCATTTATCAGAGGTTCCATATTTCTGCAGATTTTTGTGTAAAGAATTCCAAATAAACTGTAACTTGATACAATTTGATCAACTATGGTAGCTCTTACTTTTGCTTATCTAAATTGAACTTGATCATGTGTAACCAAATTTCTTTAAGGAAACCTATTTAAAGCCTTTTTCCATTGGCAATGAATCAATGATTGATATTTAAAAAGCTTTTCATTCTTGTTATATAGGTTTTATGCTTCTGAGGTTTTGTTAGCTCTCGAGTATCTGCACATGCTTGGCATTGTATATAGAGACTTAAAGCCCGAAAATCTTTTAGTCAGAGACGAAGGCCATATTATGCTCTCAGATTTTGACTTATCACTTCGCTGTTCTGTCAATCCTACACTTGTCAAATCTTCATCCTGCCATGCACACAACGGTAACAGTAGTGGCGACTCTGGCAGCACGGTAGGCGATGATCAAGCGTCGCAAAGTAGTACATCAACCTTCTTCCCTCGGATTTTGCCTTCAAAGAAGAACAGAAAGGCAAAATCTGATTTCGGCCTATTGGTCG
>JASCZI010030794.1:5389-15963 GCA_036250425.1 Stylosanthes scabra
TGTAGGCGAGGATTGTACCGAACTACTCTAAAGATTGGTGTATCGTATCTCTATCTCTTATATTTTATAATTTCGTTATTTACATTTAAACAAGTGTTTTGGAAAGTACAAGCTCCTTGTAAGTACTTAAGAAGTGGCTTAAGTCCTTGGAAAAATACTAGTACAATCATTTGAGCTATTTATTTCCATAGCAATTTAAACTTTCGCAAAAATTTTCTATTGTTGTTTGAACACTCAATTCACCCCCCTCTTGAGTGTTGTGCATTGTGACTAACAAAAAAGGCATGGCAACAATAAGGTGGAGCATAATTTAAAAGCCAAAGGAGCACAGTGGACTAGGGGTGGGTGATTTGGAGATGAGAAATGCGGCGATGCTTTTTAAATGGTGGTGGAGGTTTGCTGAAGAAAGTGAGCCATTATGGAAGAGAGTAGTAAGCTCATGCTACAATCTAAATGAAGAAAGACCACTAGGAGAACAAATGTGCACCATGTCAAATGGACTTTGGAAGGACATAGCAAATCTTGTGAGTACAAATGAGTTATACAGAAAAATAAGTAATGAGGGATGGAGGGTATGTGGGGCGTTGGAAGAAGCACACAAATGTGGAGGGATAAATAGATAGGTGGCAACTCCTTAGAAGAAAATTTCCCGAGGTTATATAGAGTCTCAAGCCAGAAAAACTGTACAATTTGTGATCGTGGTGTGTGGATGGGATCAATATGGGTGTGGCAATTACAGTGGCGGAGAGAATTTTTTGAGAGAGAGAAAACACTTGTCAGAGACTTACAAAATATTCTGGAAAAGGCTGTTCTTTGTGCGGGTTATAGCAATAGATTCGTGTGGACCCAGAGCCCGGATGGAGTATGCTCAGTCAAATCTTGCTACGAGATGATGACAAGGGAGACATACGGAATGTCAACAATGAAGCATGTATTTGATGAAATATGGAGGAGTTTGGTTCCGCCAAGGGTGGAAATGCTCACATGGTTCATGATATTGAATAATGGAGTGAATACAAATGATAAATAGCTCAAGAGAGGTATCATAAGCCAAGCAGAGGCTGTTTGTGTATTATGTGGAGCGGCGAATAAAACGGTAAATCATCTATTTCTTCATTGCACCTTCGCAACTAAATTATGGTGGTTAGCAACAAGTTGAGGGGGAATTGTTTGTGTAGGAGGAGAGGAAGTTAAAATATGGTTTGAAACTTGGGTGTCTTAACAAACTAGGAACATAAGTAGGAATAGTTGGATAAGGCTGTATTTTGCTATACTTTGGTCAATTTGGACAACAAGAAACTTGAAGGTGTTTGAAAAAAGAGAACCAGTATTTAATAGTGAATGGGAGATTATTAGAGCCCGAATTAAACAATGGCAGATTTGAAGAAAAAAAAGAATAGAGGAGTGTCGTAGGAGAAGTGACCATGAGGATAGAAGGGGAATGGTGGTGCTAGTGGTTGTGTACTGTGTATGTCCCGGAATCAAATGAATTTGTTGTGGGGGGTACCTAGAAGAATATGATGGCCTCATTAAATGTGCAATGGAAAGTAGAAAGGCGGTAGGTTCAAGTGGGGAAGCAATTTTGGTGGGTCTTGAGGCGTCCCTACAGTTTCTGTTGGAAGAAGTAGAAATCAAAGAAGAAGATGTGGTAATGGTTATAGATAACAAACGCATAGAGGAATGGTTGATAGGAAAAATAGAAATAAGTTGGGAGCTGGGAATGTTGAGAAACAAGACTTAGCAATTGAAAATGGGAGTGATTGGGTTCATTGGATGAGTAGGTAACAAGGCCACAAAGAGACTTGATGGAATCAAATCTGCACTCATGGAAGCCGAGATACAGGAGAAGACACTGGAGTACTTGAGTACTATATCTGGTTTGAGCTGATTGTATAAACAGGTTGAAGATAAATTTGTGCAGGATCAACCAAGTGGAGAGGCAAAGCAATGAAGTTGAGTATGACAACTAGTATTGATTGTATAACAGTCTTTTGTATGCTTTTGGTTTTAGATGCTGTTTAATTATTTGAATGATGTATTATTGGTGTGTAATTGATATGGAAACTGTTCTGCTACTACTCTTGATGACAATATCGAAGGGATTAGTAGGGGATATAACATTGTACTTCTTCCCATTTGGATCGAGACTCTTAAACTATAAAAAGAAATTATTAAAATGTTGTGCCTTATATTGGAGTAAACAACTGTATAATAAACAATTAAATTCGTGGTTAACAGAATTTAGATCAAATATTTTTTGTTTGCAACAAATTTTTATTATTTGTGAAGTTCTTGATAATAATTTCTATCAAACAAATTAATCATTCGATTGCTTTTGATAAAAGTTTTAATATGCATGCTATATATTATTGGATAAATAAGTCTCTATCAAAAGACAATTAGATCAAATAATATTATTATAGATAAAGTAAACTCAAAATAAAAATTTGTTGAGAATCAAAATATCCCAACTAAAATTATTTGAGGACAATATCATAGTGTCCTTTATTCCTTAGGTGTAAATAATGGGAAAACAAACAAATCCATCCTTTCCTTGAACAAATGAATTGGTGTGGTCTTTGAATGTTGGTGGCCTGGTCAATTAGTATTTTGTAAGCTTAATGCTTTGTCCCCACTGCTAAACTAAAATGATGAAGACTTGAAGGTGTGTAACAATTAACAAATCAGAGTCAAGCAAACAATTTTGTTTTCAAACAGCAAGCCCCCATGGAACTTGATAGGAAATTATGTTACTGATTCAGCCTCCTAGATGATAGGGACTGTGGAAAAAATCATTGGATATTTGGATATGCCTCAATGAGATATGTCTTCCCCTCCATCCTTTAATTAAATTGGAACTTTTCCTGATTTCCCATGTTATTTCAACTCTGTTCTAGTGTTCTACACTTTTACTTAATTCTTATCTGCATGTTCTTAATTTTACATTCCTAACAACAACAAAAAAACTGATTTTAATTTATTTCGAATATACCTTCCTGAGTTCTCTATTTTGTAGTTCCTTTTATACAAGCAAAAGCTAGAGCTGTTTTTATCATTTATGCATTGCCACCTTCGCTTACAATTAGAATTCTTGCTCAAATCTTAAATTTCTGAATACAAGGAAAGCTTTTTCTGGATAACCATCAATTTAAAGAACGATATGGTGATCTCGTACAACCATAGTGCCTGCAAAGTAATACTAAATATGAGAAATATAACAAGTCACATTACATTACTGTTTCTTTTATCTTTTATGATTTTATCTTTAGCAAATTTATGTTATTTCATGAAGACTTTCAAAGTTGTGCATAATCATGCACCTCAAAATCAAATTAGTCAAACTTACATATCATTTCAGTTTCAGGAAATAATAATTATGTCTCTTTTAGTAAGCTACAAAAAGAAATAATCTATAAATTAAATTCTCTTATATTAATCATTCTATAAACAAAGTTACAAATGCATACCTTTTGCCTCAGGTGAATCTATTTTATAGAACCATTCACTTCTTCACTTGAATTTGTCTCATATACACTGCTATGATATGCATCTGAAAATTGCAAGGAAGTGTTTGTAGGAGAAGATATGACAGGCTTTGGAGGATATGGCACTGATTGAAGTGGTCCTTTCTACCACTTTACTCATTGATGGTCTGTTTGATGGATTTATTTGAATGCACCATAAGCTCACCAATGTAATCTTCATTACTATATCATTTTCTTCTTCTCCATATGCCAAGCTCCTTGTTTGAATATTACCTTCCTCAAGATCCTTATAAATCCAGTTAGGAAAGTACAAATCATCGCTATGATGAGATTCTCCTCCTGTGTTAATTCTTTCTTCCTCCTATCATTTCAAGAATTAGCATTCCATAACTATAAACATCAGATTTATGTGAAACTCCATCGTACATTCGACTAAACATTTCTGGTGCAATATAACCCGAAGTCCCTCTTATACCCAAAATAGACACAATACTTTCATCCATTTTGCATATCTTAGCAAGTCCAAAATCTGCAATTTTTGGACAAAAATTTTTATCCAAAAGTATATTTTGAGGTTTGATATCAAGATGTAAAATTCTTGTATTACATCCTCGATGTAAGTAATCTAACCCTCGAGCAACACTGATTGAGATTCCATATAGTGTGCTCCAATCCAAATTAGAAATGAGATGGGAGGAAGACCCTTTTTTATATATAAATTTATCTAAGCAGCCATTAGGCAAAAATTCATAAATGAGAGCTCTTTTGTCCATCTCATAGCAAAATCCCAGAAGTGAAACAATATTCACATGGGAAGTTCTGCTAATTGTAACAACTCATTTACAAATTCTTCTACACTTCCTTTTGACTCTTTGAGTACTTTCACTGCTACTTGACGACCATCAATTAAACTTGCTTTGTACACAATACCAAATCCTCCTTGTCCTAATTTTTCATAAAATGAATTTAAATACCGTAACTTTTAAGTAACTCATCAACTTTCTGTTCAACAAATGCTTCTTTCTTCCGTATCATCCTTTGTAGTAAACTGAAACACCTCCTTTGATCATAAACAATCGCAATGAAGATTACAATAACTCCAACACCAACCATTGATATACCTGCAAGCATGCATTGAAGTGAGGAATAATAATTCCAAAATAATAATTTAGATTCGCTGAAAAATAGTCACACTCACAACACAGAATTGAGATCAGAAAACTAGTATTCTTGTAAAAGTTTTACAAAACTTACCGTAAAATTATTACTAATTAAAGAACTTATAAAGTAAAATGTATTAATAAAACATATAAATCTTTTGAGCTTTTTATTGAAAGATTGAAGTTTGTTCTTCTAATGCTTGGTTGGAAAATTTTTACTTTCTAAGAGTAACTTGCAAAAATTGGCTTTCAAAATATAGTTTTTTAATTGGGCTACTAAATTAAGTCGCACCAAGTATTTCTGTATACATACATGTATTATTTAAGTGATTTTCAATGTGTATTTTATATTGATGGCTGATTTGGCGGACTAAATTTTGATGTGCAAATATATTATTTAATTCCGAGGGTACAACATGGATCAGCATGAGAGAAGGTGATAGTGCCGTCAGCCCTGGGCCATCCACCAATATTTCTTTTCTTTCCAAGTTCAACATTGCTCAATAATGTAGAAACAATAAAAGGCGTACCTTGAATCCAAGGAGGAGAGAGCGAGGGTCTGGATGCAGGCGCACTTGGTCTATGAGTTCCGTTTGGTTGAGGTTGAGACTGCCTGAGCAAAGCATTACCTGCTGTAACGAGCTTCATTTTATTTGAGAATGGTGGAATGTTTCCTGATAGGTTGTTATTAGAGACGTCAAGAATCTTGAGATGCTGCAGAGTTGTCAAGCTCTCTGGTATGGAACCACTCAATTTATTCCCACCAAGATACAGTTGATAGAGATCCGTTAAATTCTGAAATGCAGGAGATATGGCCCCCATCAAATTCAAATTTGTCAAATTGACAGTTCTGATGTTGCCATTGTTATGACAAGTGATGAAATCCCAACCTTGACAGGGATTGTTTCGTCTCCATGATTTGGCCAACAGAAACGGATAACCAAATGCCTCAGCAACTTGGAGCAAAGTGGTGACTCTGTAGTCACATGGCCCAGAATGGTTTAAACAGAATCCATTACCTCCAAAAGTGACCTCGGTTGTTGAGTCGTTAAATATAGGAAGAGGACCCTGCAACCAGTTGTTTTGCTATGTAGCTCTATATATTTGATTGCTCAGGAACAGAGAAGGTGGAACTACACCTGTTAATCGATTGTTTGCAAGCAATAGATCTAGCGGGTCGGTGCGATTGGATAAGTCAGGAATGGAACCCTGGAAGGAGTTCCCCTCAAGGTTCACATAAGACAATTCTGGCGAGTATGAAAGAAACTGAATCGTACCCAACAACTTAGTTTTACCCTTCTGGTTGCTGAGATCCAAAGCTCGAAACCTGCGTAGCTTTGCAAAAGACTTGGGCAACAACCCACTGAGGTTGTTTTCAGAGAGATCAAGAGTATCCAAGACGGGGAAGGAATCAAATATTTCAGGCAAGAAGCCCCTGAGGTTTGTAGCGGAAAGGATAAGGAACTTGAGGCTTGACGAGATGCTAGTCAACTCGGCGGGGAATGTCCACGGTGGAAGGTTGGTGTTGTTGCTCAAGTTAATGTACTCCAAATCGTTCAGACCCTGGAAGAAACCGTGAGGGATGGAGTTGAAGTTGTTGGAGTAAAGGTACACACTTTGGAGGTAAGAGAGGTTGGCAAGGGAAGGCATAGGGCTACTGAGAGAGTTGTAAGCGAGATTGAGGTAGGAGAGTCTGAAGAGGGAATCGTTGAGACCTAAAGGAACTGTTCCGGTGAGCCCCATCGACATGAGGTTAATCCGGTCTACGTATTTGGAATTAGTGCCGAATGTGGAGATGCAATCCACGCCTTTCCATGCGCACATACTAGTGTTGTCCAGCCAGTAGGAGCCAAGAGGGGACAGGGAGTCCCTAAGCATCAAGAGGTAGGCAGCTTCTTCATGACTAAGCCCATCATTATCAATGGACAAGACACTCACACACATGATGGAGAAGAAGAAGAAGAAGAATATTGCAATACCAATTAGACTATTGGGTTCAGCCATTTCAAATCTGTGCTTGTTGTGAGAATGCTGCTTCCACTTTTGTATCCTTATAAATCTTAACAATTCTTCCTCTTCTTTTCTTTTTCAACTTTAGTTTACAGCTCCCAACTTCATAATATAACAACTAAATAAATTGTAACATTTTTGGTGTTCAAATTCTAAATAAACCAACACATGTTCTGCTACACAAATTCTAAATTACACCAGGAAGGATCATAAAGTAAATACATAAACTTATTTTATTTGATGCCGATATCATATGGTCATGGTTTTGTCCAAGATGCTATGCTTTATTGGGTAACTCAATCTAAAACAGTTATGCAAGCTAATCATCCTCCTAAGCTTTCCTTAAACAAATGCTTTTCCTACTTGGTACTAGTGCAGTCAGCACAGTACAGCGCTCTCAGGGAATGTTAAAATAATAGGTGTGAATAAGGGGAAACAAACAAATGACTTGATGTGGTCTTTGAAAGTTGGGGGTCCAGCACAGTGCAGCTCAATCTCATGCAATGCTAAATTAGTATTCGTAAAGCTTAATGCAGCAAATAAAACTCTAAAAGTAGTGTATGCACAAATGGTGCAGATGTATAACAAATGAGAGCGAAGAAAACAGTTTAGGTTTCATACAGCAAGCCCATACAACCTGAAAGAAAATTACATTATTGGTTCTGCCTCCTAATCCTTGATGATTGGAAAACAGGGGGACAGGGGCCTTCCCCATTCAAGTCCTTCAACCTCTTACCCTCCGCTTTTTGTGCTCTGCAAAATTCATAAAGGTTGTTAGCTATAATTTGGTAATTATAGGTACTCATAACTTTTCTATTTTCACTTTTGTTTCTATTTATGAACCATAGCATATGATAGTAGGTTCATAAAATCCTCAACTCCACTTCTTCCTTCTTTTTGCAAAAAAAATCCCAAACCTGAAACTATATTAGCATGTTATATTCTATTAATACGTTCATAAAATTTTCTCCTCCTGGACAATTATTTGGGTTGTTGCTCCATTTCCGTGAATTAATCAACAAAATTCGATCCCATATCGCGTGAAATGTAAAGCAAAACCTATTGATTGGTCGAAAATAAAAAAGTGAGACCTAAATAATTGTCAAACTTAAGCAGTGAACCGCAACGGTTAAGAAATTGTTATCAAGTATGAGTATAGCCAAATACTCATTTTCTTTTTAACGTACTTGATCTAAGACTAACACAAATATAAGAGATAATAATATGCACAGAATTACTTTCTTGAACTCATTCAATTTTATGGTACATCTTCTTGTTGAGGTACTGAATTTGTTACATATATACCATTGGAAGATGCTTCTGAAAATTGTAAGGGTGCAATAATATTAGGAGAATACGAGGTGGGCTTCGGAGGAAACGGCACTAATTGTAGTGAACCTTCTAGCATCTCTATCACTTCAGTAATACATGGCCTGTTTGTTGGGATCGTTTGTATGCACCAAAGACTTATCATGATCATCTTCTTTAATATCCCTGCTTCTTCTTCTTCTTCAATGACTGGAGAATAACTTGAACAAATCTTATCTTGCACAAGAGTGTCATAAATAATTTCTGGAAGAAAAATTTCACTGGAGTGTGATTTTCTATATTCATGATTTTTACCTCCAATTATTTCAAGCATTAACATACCATAACTGTATACATCAGATTTGTGAGAAACTCCATCGTATCTTCGAGTTAAAACTTCTGGAGCAATATATCCGATAGTTCCTCTGGCACCCAATAAAGATATTATGCTCTCTCTTCTTTTGCACAATTTAGCTAATTCAAAATCAGAAATTTTTGGACAAAAATATTCATCTAAGAAGAATATTTTGAGGTTTAATGTCAAGATGAACAATTCTCATGCTACATCCTGTATGCAAGTATTCTAATCCTGGAGCAATACCAATTGCAATTTTGTATAATATGTTCAAATCTAAATTGCAATTAGTATTTGGAGATCCTTTTTTATCGATGAACTTGTCTGATGAACCATTTGACATAAATTCATATATAAGAGCCCTTTTGTTTTTTTGTAACAAAACTCCAAAAGTGAAACTATATTGACATGGGATGTTCTGCTGATACTAATGACTTCATTCATGAATTCTGCTCCACTTCCCTTTGATTGGTTTATTACTTTTACCGCCACATGACGACCATCATCTAAGCTTCCTTTGTAGACAATGCCGAATCCTCCCTGACCTATTTTATGGTGGAATGACTTTGTCATTTTTTTAATTTCTTTATAATTGTAGAGCTTTGGTGCCAAATAACTATATCTTTTCATGAAATTCTCAACATTGTCATCTGAATACGTTCTTGCTTTCTTGAACAATCCTTTTGCTACCAAACTAGCACACCATTTTCGATTATAAACAATCACCATAAACATTAGAAAACCAACGATTGTTATTGCCAATGCACCTGCATATATTCAAGGGTCGAATTAGATAGTTAACAATAATATACAAGAGACTTTTATTATAAAAAAAAGAATAATGCAAAGAAATCAGATAAACATGAATTAATACACCTTGATCTAGTTTAGAATAAATCTAGGTGTCCATACATCAATGAATCAATACATGTATTTTCACTCCTAATAGACCTACGCTCCAAATACAGAAATAATGAAGTCTAGCATATAAATTTTACAATTAATATTAGGGAACACATGATTTGGGGAAACACACACCCAAACACACAAGACCTTCACGCGCCTTACACAGCTCACGCTGCCAAAAGGAAAAATCCTCAGCTTCACTAAAACCCTCAGCTTCAATAAAAATTAGGATTCCAACTAAATTTCAAAATTCGTCGTCTTCTTTCGTAACTTCTTCCGCTTCTTCTTTGATTATTCTTCTTCTTCTCCGATTCTTATTCTTTTTCTTATTCGATTCTTCTTCTCTTATCATTTTTTCATGCACGTCTTTTTTAAGCTTCATATTGTCATCTCTTCGTCGATTGGTTTTGCTTCTCTTACTCAATTTCTTCTTCTCGTTATTTTCTGAAATCGTTTATGGATTTGTTGATGTTCTTTGAGAAGAATTTCTTTTGTGATGGAGGAAGGAAATTTGAACTCCGATCTGAACTTGGATTGTCAAAGTGAGCAATTGGATGAGCAATTGCAAAATTTGAACCCCGATCTGAACTTGGATTGTCGAAGTGAGCAATTGGATGAGCAATTGCAGGTTCGTTATTTATAAAATCAAGCAAATCGTTGACATGTTAGGTTTTCATTTGAATTGGACTATCAATTGCTTATTACATGTTTGATTGATTTCAATGGATTTTAGAATTGACAAGAACATTCTAATTTGTGAGATTTGATTTTGATATTATGCAGTGCTACATTTTTTGCTCATCATGGATTAAAATTCTGCTCATTTTTTAAATTTTTTTCTGCTCATTTTTGTGAGTCTGTTTTTTGTTGTCATTATGTGGTGCAATTAATTCTGTGAATTATTCATTCATGTTTGATTGATTTCAATTGATTTTAGAATTGACAAGAACATTTTCATTTGTGAGATTTGATTTTGATATTATGCAGTGGTATGTTTTTTGCTCATCATGGATATAAATTCTGCTCATTTTTTTTTTATTTTTTTCTGCTCATTTTTGTGAGTCTATTTTTTGTTGTCATTATGTGGTGCAATTAATTCTGTGAATTATTTACTCATGTTTGATTGATTTCAATTTATTTTAGAATTGACAAGAACATTTTCATTTGTGAGATTTGATTTTGATATTATGCAGTGTTACGTTTTCTGCTCATCATGGATATAAATTCTGCTTATTTTTTTAATTTTTTTCTGCTCATTTTTGTGAGTCTGTTTTTTGTAGTCATTATGTGGTGCAATTAATTCTGTGAATTATTTATTCATGTTTGATTGATTTCAATTGATTTTAGAAT
>JASCZI010030794.1:15973-34923 GCA_036250425.1 Stylosanthes scabra
TATTTTCATTTGTGAGTTTTGATTTTTATATTATTCAATGTTACGTTTTCTGCTTATTATGGATTAAAATTCTGCTCAATTTTACTATATATGTTATTGAATGGAGTATTTATTTTCTGTTTGGCTTTGTTATTGCAGTTTTTGTGTAATGTTGATAAAGAGTACGTTCCCAAGGTTGAGATGACATTTATATCATGTAAAGACGCTAATGATTTCTATAGGGAGTATGCTAAACGAGCTAGATTTGCTTCTAAAATCAGAAATTCACAGAGGAATAAAGAGACAGGTGCAATCAAGAACCAACTCTTCACATGTAACAGAGAGGGAAAAAGGACATCTGACATACCTGAAGCGGCGAAGACGAATCTGATGTCTCCGGCAAATTGTCCTGCAAGGATGTTTGTCCATATTGAGAAGAAGACTCAACATTATGTTGTTTCCAAAGTTGTATTGGAGCATTCACATCCTTGCTATTACGTGGTTGTTTTTGTTCTTCTTCTACTTCTTCTCATTCCTCCTGTTACATGATGGTGGTTGTGGTTGTTGTTGTTTTTGAATTGGTTTGTTTGCTTTATTATTATTAAGTTTAAAAATTCTGTTCAAATTGGTTAAAATTTTACTCAAATTGGTTTGACATTCTGTTCATCTAGATATGAAAATTCTGCTCAAATTTGTTTAAAATTATGCTCAAATTGGTTTAACGTTCTGTTCATCTACATATAAAAATTCTACTCAAATTGGTTTAAAATTCTGCTCAAATTGGTTTAAAATTCTGCTAAAATTAGTTTAACGTTCTGTTTCATCTAGATATGAAAATTCTACTCAAATTGGTTTAAAATTCTGCTCAAATTGGTTTAACATTCTGTTCATCTACATATGAAAATTCTACTCAAATTGGTTTAAAATTCTGCTCAAATTGGTTTAAAGTTCTGTTTCATCTAGATATGAAAATTCTGCTCAAATTGGTTTAAAATTCTGCTCAAATTGGTTTAACATTCTGTTCATCTACATACGAAAATTCTGCTCAAATTGATTTAAAATTCTGCTCAAATTGGTTTAACGTTCTGTTCATCTAGATATGAAAATTCTACTCAAGTTGGTTTAAAATTCTGCTCAAATGAGTTTAACGTGGTGGTTGTTGTTGTTACATGGTGGTTGTCTTATTCAGTAAGAGGAAGAGGAAGAAGAGGAGGAAGGAGAAGAAGAAGAAGACAACCACCATGTAACAACAATAAGAACAATAACAACAAAAACAACACAAACCACAACCACCATCACGTAACAGAGGAAAGAGAGAGTACAAAGTGGAGGCGAAAGCGGAGTACAAAGTGAAAACGGGGTACGAAATGGAGGCAGAGACAGATACGAAGAAGAAGAAAAAGAAGAAGAAGAAGTTGTGCTGTGGGTGAGTTGTGGATGTTGTAGGTGTGTACGTGAGTTGTGGGTGCGTGCGTGTGTGGTGTTGTGGGTGTGTGAACACGCGCCTTGGATGAAAGTAAGGGAGGTTTGTGTGTCTGATGTGTTTGTGTGTACAGGTAGTAGAATTGTAAATTTTAAGCACAAAAATAATGAAGTCTAGCATAAAAAATTTGAGTCACAATGAAAAAAACAAGAGTTATTTTTGTTAGGATGGATGCATGAATGTATGTACATGTAGTGTTATTGATGAGTTTAATTAGTTGGAATGTTGGATGTCGTTGGAAATATAGGAAAGGATTACCAGTGATATTCAACTTGACTCTTGTTGGAAACATAGGGACCTCTCCGGATAGGTTGTTATAGGACAAATCCAGAGTCTCAAGTTGAGACAAAGTTACCAAGCTTGCTGGTATTGAACCTGTCAAATTATTTCCACTCAAATTCAAAGCCTTCAAGTCAGTTAAATTCGCAAACTCAGGCGAGATCGTCCCTGTGAAGCCTTGCCTTGCCATATTCACAACAACCACCTTCCCATCTTGTTGTCGGCACAGAATGAAACTCCAATTTTGGCAATTAGGGTTGTCCCATTTCCATGAATCAGTCAACTGAACTGGATTCCCAAAGGCTTCTGCAATGTCAAGCAAAATCATCTGATCACAGAGTCCGTCAGACACTGGACACAACCTATTGATTGGATATAAACTGATGACTTTGAAATGGCTGCCAAAGTTAGGTATTGGACCCCTAAGCATGTTGATATTCAAAAGAAGGAATTCCAAGTTGTCGAGACTCGCAAGAAAAGGTGGAACCACACCGGTTAAGAAGTTGTTATCGAGCCTGAGTTCATTCAAATAGCGGGAGTAGTCAGGAATGGAACCGGTGAACTTGTTATTAAGAAGTTCCACTGTTCGCAAGTAGGTCATGGTGGAAAGTACATGTATTGAATCTGAAAACCCTACTTTCTGGTTAGAAAGAGATAGGCATGCAATTAAAGTTTGCCCCAAAGATTTGGGAAGAACCCTGGTGAGGTTGTTGCAATGGAGAATAAGATATCGGACTCTCGGAAAGGAGTGGAATATATCCGGCAAGTTACCCTCCATGTTTGTGAAGTCAAAGTAGATAGAGTCTAGAACACTACTGTATTGGGGATCAATCAAAACTAAACTAGTGGGGAAGGTCCATGGCGCGAGGTTGAAGTTGCTGCTCATGGAGATGAGTTGCAAACTGAATAGACCATAAAAGCAGCCGTCAGGGACGGAGGTGAAGTTGTTAAATTCCAGGTTGATATTCTGGAGTAACTGGAGGTTGGCGAGTGAAGGCACAGGCCCTGTTAAATTGTTATGAGAGAGGTCGAGTTGGGCGAGGTAGGAGAGGGAGTTGAGATTGGAGGGCAATATTCCGGTGAGTGACTGTCTACTGAGTTGGATGGCGGTGACGCGGTTGCCGGTGTCACACGTAATGCCTGTCCAGTTGCAGAAGTAGGTGTTGTTGGACCAGCCATAGGGAGTTGGATTCAGGGATTCCAAGAGATTAGACATCACTGTGTCATCTTCATCTTCTTCTGCAATAATGGTTACAAAGAACAAAATGATGAAGAGGACATGTCTAGAGTATGTGAAAAATCTTTGATTAAGGTGACCCATTCATTAATCATATGGCATCAAGTATTGGAAGAGAGTAATAATTCAGATTTGGTTGTGCCTCTAGGACGCGGCATATATTATAAATCAAATTGGACTAATAGAAGATGTTGGTTGTTTACTTTATTCAAGGGAGAGGTTGGTTCTATATGCTCAAACTATTAGCTTCATTCCGTGTTCATGCCTATTCTCTTAAGTTTTCAAGGTTAATTACTTTGACAATATCGCCGTTACCTCGGACAAGGAAGCAAGAATATTATATTCTTTGTAATTAATACCCGGCTAGGGAAGCTGAACTAATTATACTACGAGATATATATTTAAAAGTTTTATATTATTTAAGAATCTTTTATGGTGAAGACTAACCAACCCTTTCTAATGCTGCGTTTGGTTGTGAGACTGCGACTCAGAGACCGATAATGGTGTACTGGGATTAGGAGACTGAGACTGAATTTAAGTGGAGTATTGTGTTTGATTTAGAATGGACTAAATTTAGTTGTGTCTCAGTATTGTGTTTGGTTTAGTAAAAAAATAGAAGGATTTAAACTGATAAATGACATAAATACCCTTATGTTACATAAATCCCTAATTAGATGCTTCCACCCCCAAATTCGATTTCATTTTTCGTTCTCTCTGCAGACGGTGGTGGTTGCCCCTTCGTGTAGTTGCCCTCGGTTTGTCTCCACCGTTCGTGTGAGTTGCAGTCGGCGGAGCACGTTTCGGTTCCCGTTGCTGTCAACGTCTCCGGTGTCTGTTCCTTTGCAAGTTCGCCTCCACGGTTGCCTCACCTGCGTTCTGTTGTCCCTCTTGGTTCTCTGTCTTCCGTCCATCTCTGCAGTTTGAAGCTTCGAAGGTAAGTAATTTCTACTTGCTTTATTTCTGTTGAAAAACGAAGTTGAGAAGGATGTAGGGAAGAAAACAGTTTTCATTTGAGAAAGTGTTGAGATTGATTTAGTTATTGTTTTGGCTGGTTTTTTTTTTTTTTTTTGTTCTATGGCTTAGGTGTATAAATTAGTTAAATTGGTGCTGTTACTTTAGATTAAATTAATTTTAAATGTGATTGGTGTTGCCATCTTGCTTGATTATTTTTTATTTTTGAAAGTTGCTGTTGATGAGTTGTTGCATAAACTGGATTAGTGGGAATTGGGAATATGATTCTGCTGATGGCTTTGATGCTTAATTTGGCTAATATGGATTTGGGAATTACGTTATTGAAATCATGCAAGGGCTAAAGTTATCATAGCAATCTCTCAAGTTGAGTTAGATTTTGCGAGTCACTGCATCTGTCACCAGCTTGTTGAATTCATGATTTTAGTGAATATGAACCTTTCCTATCTTCATTTTGCAATAATCAAAAGCCTAGATAGAGACTTTTATGTGAAAGTTTGTTTGATGATCCTAATGTATTTGCCATTTCATGAAGTTCTTTTCTGCTTGATTATGAAGTGTATATCATTTCTATTTGTTTTGTAACCTTTTGTGGTTTTTAATTGCAGGCTTGGGATTTAAAGGCATGTCTTATCGGGTAAGATCTGCCGGAATCGGTGACTCTAGCACTAGTGGCGAAAGAGTATGCAAGTGTGGATTGATTGCGCATTTGAAGGTATCAAATAGTGAGGCTAATCCCGGGAGGGAGTATTATTCCTGTCCGGAGGGAAATTGCAGGTGGTTTAAGTGGGCTGGTCCCCCTGTGAAGACCCTGGTTAGGGTTGGTGGCCAACATCGTGAGCGAGGGGCGGAGGAATCTCAAGTTGGGATGGGTAATAATTTGTTTGTACACGAGAGAATCAGGAAAATTGAGAACGATTGTGCAACTCTAAAAATGTTAGCATGCATGAACCTGCTATGCTTTATGTTTTCATTGTTTTTGTTAATGATGCTGTTATTTAGGCCTTGAGCTATAGATTTCATTGCTTGTATTTGGTGCTTGTATTTTGAGAGACATGCAACTTACTGTGATGCTGAAATTGTTGAATGTAAACCGGTTGGATATTTGTAAGGATGCCCTTTAAGTTTATTACTAAAATGGTTGTTTTTTCTGAGTTGTTTCTTTATAAATGTTCATTGCCATGTTCATAAAATGGAGGTGGAATGGCGGTGGGTTGTTGTGTGAGTGGACATAATGGGGAGAAGGATCAGTAAATCGGAGAGCATCATGCCTCAAAGGTGGATAAATTAGTGGACCAGTTTAAATTGATTAGCAACTTTACCCTTGTAAAAATTGGTTAAAGTTACTCAATTACATGCAACCAAATTGGTGACATTTTTTTAATTTCAAGCAAGAGCATTTTTTAAACCCAAGCAACAGCTTTCTGTATATATACACATCACATACAAATTCAAATATTATGACCTAGTTGAAGAAGATTGCAGCAACAATTTCAAAACCATAAAGACATGAAAGTCATGAAAGTCATGAAAGCATAGTTTTCCATTATAATAACCAGAAAGTCATGAAAGCATAGTTTTTCAAAATGATTCACAAGTCACATGGTGAGTACATCATAAATTACACCACATAAAACCATGAAAACAGTTTTTGAAACATTCCACATTGCTAAGCAAGCTTCAATCAAAGGTGGTCTTCCGGGATCAATACTTGCCATCAAGCACATCTTGTGCTATAGTGGTCTTTTGTGCATCGGTTAATCCCCAAAAACTCTTTTAGTTAAACGAATAATTAAGCATCAATTAATACCAATAATTCAATTAAGTTTAACAAATTAAGCACACACAATTTAGTTAAACGAATTAGGGCAAACAAAGCCTAAATTACCTAGCAAAAACCTTAGGCAAGAGAAGGCAGCAGGCATGAAAGCATCAATTAATACCAATAATTCAATTAAGTTTAACAAATTAAGTACACACAATTTAGTTAAACGAATTAGGGCAAACAAAGCCTAAATTACCTAGCAAAAACCTTAGGCAAGAGAAGGCAGCAGGCATGAAACCATCAATTAATACAAATAATTCAATTAAGTTTAACAAATTAAGCACACACAACTTAGTTAAACGAATTAGGGCAAACAAAGCCTAAATTACCTAGCAAAAACTTTAGGCAAGAGAAGGCAGCAGACATGAAAGCATCAATTAATACCAATTAATTCAATTAACTTTAACAAATTAAGCACACACAATTTAGTTAAACGAATTAGGGCAAACAAAGCCTAAATTACCTAGCAAAAACCTTAGGAAAGAGAAGGCAGCAGGCATGAAAGCATCAAAGGAAGCCACCCATTCGGAAATCCCCAAATCCCCATGACCAGACATGAACCCCTTACAAAAACCCCCAAATTCGCGAAGAACATAAAAAAATCACACATGCATCAAAGGAGAACATCACCACCAGGCACAACAAGGAGATACAAGCAGCAATAGTATGAACATAGCAGCATTAATCAACAAAAGCAAACAACAGAAGCACCATTTGCACATTGTCAACAGCTTCGAAACAATTTGCACATGGATTCGCATAACGAAAGATCCATTACAAAAGGGGAAAAGAGAGCGAAGACAACGGGGCTTACCTCGGCCGAACTCCTAGCTTCCACGATCGACGGCACCGGCGATGTCAGAAAGGTCCTCCGCAGCCAAGCCTCCTCGTCGCTTTCTCAACCACCAGCACTGCAGACAATGAAAAGTGAAGAGAGTGAGGCAGCGAACCCTAATTAGATTGGAAAGGGTAGGGTTTGGAATTTCAAAATGTTTTTAGGGGTAGGGTTGGAATAAAATTTTATTAAAATTCCAGTCTCAGCCTCCAGTATTTCAGTCTCTCCTAATTGGAGGTACTGAAAATATTGAAAATTTTGAGACTAAGATTGAAATTTTAGTTCTAGTATTCAACCAAAAAACACAATACTGAGACCTAGTCTTCCAGTCTCAGTACCTGTGCAGCAAACCAAACGCTGCCTAAATGAGAGGGTATCGCTTGATTTCTCTTTTTATCCGTTGGACACTCTTTAAAACACCGTCGCTGCGCACTCCAATGACTGTTGTGTCTCCTTTCTCTCCAAAAAGGGAGACTAAGTGAGAGAAAACGGAGTCGTAGCAGTAATTGGAGTACGCGTTGGTGCTTGCGAATATGACAGTGCTTTAGAGGGTATATTTTTAAGAATTATACAAACTCATTTATAATAGTTAATATAAGATTGATTAAGATAAATAACGGAGTCGTGGCAGTGACTGGAGGGACGTAGCGGTGGTATTTTATAGGATATTTAATGGAGATGAAGAGAAATCAAGTAAGAGAGGTAACTTACCCTCTCATTCAGAGAGGGTTAGTTAGAATTCACCTATATTTATTTAGCAGCACTATATGTATATGTATTTATGCATCTATTTCACTAAAATTTTTTGCTGTGACTTAAATTTTTTATGCTAGACTTTATTATTTTTGTTCTTAAATTTTCTTTGCTACATTTCATTATTTTGTGCTTGGTGCGTTTACTATAAGTATGAAAGCAAAGTTGATGGTGCCCAGTGGCGGAGACATGGGGGCCTAAGGTGGCCATGGTCCCTCCAAAATTTTTAAAAAAATTAGGAGAGCTATATATAATTGATTAATTGTTTATTAATTTTGATATATGTAAACATAAATTACATAAGTAATGGGCTAAAACAAATAATAAATTATTTCATTTAAGAATAAAGGTGGCCCAAACCCAAAGCTTCAAAGCCCACAAGTTACTTAATACATACTCAGATGCTCTTTGTACCAAAAGAAAAAAATTAACCTTTCATCTTCCCAATTCCGACCGTCACTTTTCTATTTTCACAATCCTACTTTCTATTACAATCGACAATTAACAAACAAGGTAGAGCGTCAGAGAAAGAATAAAGAAAACAAAAGACAATTTTGAAAGACCACAACTCTACAATCAAGGGAGTATTGTGGAACTGAGTCAACGAGTTATACGTGTAATATAGCTAGCATTATCAACATCAAGGTAAACTAATTACTTCTTTATTTTTTAAATTTAATTACTCTTGAATCTTGATTATTATCTGAATGTGTCTATATAATTATTTGTTACTAATTAATAGGACTATTTTTTAAAATAACATGTATGTAAATTTCTTTTAGGTAGTTGAGATTAGAAAATGTCAAAGATGAAAACAATTCACTTATTTTTCAAGAGAAAAGAGAGTAGATGATGAACAAAATTCTATTTCAAATTCTGTGAATCAGAGTAATGTTCCAAGAGTTATTGAACAACCTGTGACACAACTTGTTGAAGAAGATATTCAACCACCTGTTTCCAAAATAACAAGGATGGAAACAGAACAAATTAATATTGACACATTGATACGTGATCCCAGAAAGCATCCACAAATTTGGATTATCCTGTTAATCAACGAGATGAAATTCGTAGGATATATATAAAGTTTGGGCCATATCAGTTTATCATGGATGAGTATCCTTTGTCTGGCCTTGAAAATCACCCTCGTCGTTTTAAAGCTCATTGGCTTAAGAGTTTTTCTTGGTTACAATATTCACCAGAGGTGGATGCTGCATTTTGCTTACCGTGTTATTTATTTTCTAGAAAGCCAGGTCCATTCACATAAAGAGGATTTAGCAATTAAAAAAAGTGAATAATGGAAAGGATTGTGCGTTTTTATCGCATGTGGGTAAATCTCTTAACTCTCCTCATAATATTGCTGTCAAGGCTTGTAAATATTTGCTTAATCAATCATGTCACATTGACAAAGTATTGACCAAGCAAAGCTCACAACAAGTTTTAAGCAATAGATTGCGTCTTAAAGCCTCTTGATACTGTCAGATGGTTAGCATTTCAAGCTTGTGCTTTTAGGGGACATGATGAGAGTCATGAGTCCAAGAATAGAAGAAATTTTCTTGAATTGTTGAAACTTTTGGCTTCTTATAATGAGGAAGTAGATGCGGTTGTTTTGGAGAATGCCCCTCAAAATGCAATATACACATCACCTGTTATTCAAAAAGAAATTTTACATGTTTTTGCTAGAAAGGTGCAAAATGAAACCTGCAATGAGATTGGTGATGCAAAGTTTTGTTTGATTGTTGATGAAGCTAGAGATGAGTCTAAAAGAGAACAAATGGCTCTTGTACTCAAATTTGTTGATAAACATGGATTTGTCAAGGAAAGGCTAATAGATGTTGTGCATGCCAAAGATACTACATCTGCTACTCTTAAACAATAGATTTGTTTTGTATTATCTCATCATAATCTTAATATTCAGAACATTCGAGGTCAAGGATATAATGGGGCTAGCAATATGCGTGGAGAGTGGAAGGGGTTGCAAGCTTTAATTATTCAAGAGTGCCCTTATGCATATTATGTTCATTGCTTTGCTCATCAATTACAATTAGCTCTTGTTGCTGCAGCTAAAGAAATTATTGATATTCATGCTTTTTTTTTTTTCAAAATTTGACTAATATTGTCAATGTTGTGTGTTCTTCTTGCAAACGTAATGATGAATTACAATCAACTTATGCAAATGAAATTGCCCACTTGGTTGCAACTAATGAAATTGAAATAGGAAGGGGAGCTAATCAAATTGGCACATTAAAAAGGTCCGGAGATACTAGGTGGAGTTCTCACTTCAACTCAATTTGTAGTCTTTTACGTATGTTTGGAGCAACGACTTCAGTTTTTGAAGATTTGGCTATAAAAGGATCTACATATTCTCAACGTGGTGATGCTACTTATGCTCTTAAATCTTTATTATCATTTGATTTTGTTTTCATTTTGCATATGATGAAAGAAATCATGGGAATTACTTCAAGCATTGCATCAAAAATCTCTAGACATCTTGAATGCTATACATTTGGTTTCTAGCACAAAGTCATTGATTCAACAATTAAGAGATTGTGGTTGGGGAGTACTTTTGGAGAAAGTTAATTCTTTCTGTAATAGTCATGGTATTCAAATACCTGATATGAGTACTTCTTTTAGTGATATAATTCGATCTCGTCATAAAAAGGATGTTGTCACTGTTGAACACCACTATCGTGTTGATATTTTTAATAGTGTGGTAGATTTTCTGTTGAAAGAGCTAAATAGTAGATTTAGTGAACAGGCAACCGAGCTTTTCATATTGAGCACATCTTTGGATCCTACGAATGCTTTCAAGTCATTTAATGCTGGCAACGTATGCAATCTTGCAGAGAATTTCTATTCTTGTGATTTTTCTGAGCAAGAAAAAATTCAGTTGGCATATGAGTTACAACATTATGAACTTGATGTACTCAAAGATCCAGATTTTCAGAATTTGTCTACTATGGCTGAATTGTGTCAAAAATTGATGGAGACAAGAAAAATAGATATCTATACTTTGATTGATAGATTAATTCGTCTTATTCTCACTCTTCCTGTGCCAACAGCAACAACTAAACGAGCTTTTTCAACAATGAAAATTATTAAAACAAGGTTTCGAAACAAGATAGAAGATGAATTTTTAGTGGATTCTATGATTGTATATATTGAAAAGGAGATTGCTTCAAAATTCTCTTCAGATATGATAATTGATGATTTTAATTCTATGAAGCATCGTCGAGCAAGTCTAAAAATACCAAAATCTTAAAGTATGTTGACAAATGTTCACTTTAGGGATAACTATGATTTTGGTCATAAAAGTTTAACTAAAAAATCAATTTAGTCATAAACATATTTTAGGCCAAAGATTAGTCATAAACGTTGTAATTTTTTTCAAAATGGTCTGGATTGACATTTTGCCCTTCTCCCTTTTTTTTCTTCTTCTTTGTTTCAAACTTGTCGGTTCATTAATTATTATTATTATCAGAAATTCAGAATGAAGAAGAAAGAGTTTATCATCAGAATGACGAAGAAAGAGAGGCGAAAGGGAGAAAAGAAATGGAAGAGAGGGAGAAAGGAAGGATGACGGCGCCAGAAAAACAGAAGGAGAGCCGTCGCGCCGTCGCGTAGTCATTGTGAAGAGAGAGAGACAGAGGAAGTGAAGGACAGAGAGAGAGAAGAAGAGAGAGAAACGCGGCAGAGAAGAGGGAAGAAGGAGCTCTCGTCGCCGCCGTCACCACTCCGAAGCTTCCTCTATCGGCGCCGTCCCGTTGCCATCGTGTCGTCGTTGCTGGAGAACAGAGAAAGAGAGAGGAAGAATGACGGGAAGAGGAGGACGAATGGTTGCCTCCGTTTCGTCGCCGCTGCCGCCACCACCGTTCAAAGCAGAAGACATCGCCGTTGATCTTGCTCGCGAGGAAAAAGACACGACGATGTGGTGGTGACCACGGTGTGTGGTGTCCATCTTCCACCACCGCCCATCGCCCCCTCTTCCATCGCTCCTTCTTCCATCTTCCACCACTGCTCCCTCTTCCATCTTCTACCACCGCCCCCTCTTCCATCTTCCAACACCGCCCCAGATCTGTTTCATTTTTTCTTTTTTTTTTTTAAAAAATAATAATAATTGTTGAGTTGTTGATTGTTGAATTGCTGGTAAAAATTAGAGATTGATGTTGGTAGTGGTGATGGTGGATGGTGGTGGTGATGGTTGAAATGGTGGATTGATTGTTAATTGTTGCTTGTTGAATTGTTAACTGTTGATTGTGATGGTGTTGATGCTGGATTGATGGTGGTGATGGTTGAAATGATGATGGTGGTGCCATGGTGGATTGATGATGTTGATGGTGGTGATGGTGATGGTATTGATGGTGGTGATGGTTGAAATGGTTGTGATAGTGGATTGATGGTATTGATGGTGGTTATGGTGGATTGATGGTGCTGATGGTTTAGTTTCCTAAAAATCGGTTCACCGGTTCAGATTCTTAAAAACTGGTCTGTTTTTAAAAGTAGGGGCAAAATCGTAAATTAATATTTTTTGAAAAAAATTACAACGTTTGTGACTAATCTTTAACCTAAAATATGTTTGTGACTAAATTGATTTTTCAGTTAAACCTTTATGATCAAAATCATAGTCATCCCCTTACTTTAATATATTGTAATTATTGACTTCACATATATATTATAATTTATATTTTATAATTTTTTATTATTTATATATTAATTTATTTTGTATTTAATTTGACCCCTCTTATAAATTTTCTAGTTCCGCT
Organism: Stylosanthes scabra; assembly: GCA_036250425.1. Classification (NCBI taxonomy): domain Eukaryota; kingdom Viridiplantae; phylum Streptophyta; class Magnoliopsida; order Fabales; family Fabaceae; genus Stylosanthes; species Stylosanthes scabra. Next base: position 28,094 of record JASCZI010030794.1, read on the forward strand.
ACTGCTTGATGCGTTAGAATGTATACCAAGTTCAAAGTTGATGGTGCTTAGAAAAATTTTGAGAAATTCATATGACAAATTATGAACAATACTACGATAGAAAAATAATAGCAAGCAAAATTGTTAAAAAATATTTAAATAGATTAAATAATATACACAATAAATATTTTTAACGAAAAATTGTTATTATTCATAGCTTTTAAATAGATGTTGAACGATTGAAATTTTGTATCATTATTTGGTTGAAATTTTGTTGTTATTTTATTTCACGCGCTCCTCTTTCACTCACATTTCTTCTTCCTCCTCCTTCTTTTTTCTACTTCTTACTTTTTTCATGCCTGCATCATCGTCGACATCTTTTTCTTCCTTCTTCTCGGTTACATTGTTGTTGTTGTTCTATTCTTTTTCTTCCTAATAATGTACATGTTTTAATATTTTTTGAACTAATTAGCGTTGTTCATGTTCATGTTATTGATGCGTAAACTAGGAAATATTAATTTGATTGGGTTGAAAGCCCAAAGTTGTTTGATATGTGTGTTATTGGTGCAAGCCCATAACTATGTTATTACAGCCCATTTACTTGAATGAGAGTAGAGTAAAGTAGGTGGTATATGAAAAAAATCTGCACATTTACCTAGCTGAAATGCACTCGGGTCTAATCTTGGAGGAAGAGGAAAACCTAGTTTCTCATTACAAGAAGCTCAAAGAAAGCACAACATCAACATCAATTTGAATCCAAGGGAGAAGATGAAAAATTTAAGCCAAAGCACAAATGAAGGGTTGCGATTCAAGATGGTACAATAAGGATAAGCAAGAGAAAACACAAGGACAGAGCAGTGTTCAAGGTTGCACAACACGTCCCTGCTGCCACCATTGTTGCAGTGTGCATTTTGCGAAAATACAGAGCAACGCAACCCACTACCTTGCTACAGAATCAGCAGGCTCCAATTGGAAGATTTCCTCAAGTTTATTTGAGAATGCTTTATTCTTTTGTAGGCAATAATGAACCTATATAAATGGAGCATTCAGCCAAGAGAAGAAGCATAGAGAGAGAGCACATCAATTGAGTCATTAAAATTGTATTTCTAGCAATAGTCTCTCCTTCAAAGAGCTTCATTGAATATTATGCTTTTCTAGTTTATCATTCTTGTTTCATGGTGAGAAAAGGCATTAAGTAAGAAATCAGCAAAAGCCATTGAGAGAAAATGCAAGAGTGATAGATTTGAGAAAAAACCATTGGAAATTGATTTTAAGCTTTAGAATAGTTTTTGTTTTGTGTCATGAGCCTGAGAGGTTCCTCTTGTGAGTTGTGATAGCATTCATGTTGATTCCTAAGCGATGTTAGCTTAGGTTGAAAGTCCTTGGTTAAGGCAAAAGTGTAATTTCTTTAAATTGGTGTCTGTAACTTCATTGAAATTAGTGGAATACTACCATGGTTGTGGTGGAGACTGGATGTAGGCCGCAGTGGAGGTGGTTGAACAAGAATCCATGCTTGTGTTCTTTTTTAGTTCTGCAATTCTGTTTATGTTGCGCGTTATGAGACAAAACTCATTTTGTTTCTTGCAACGCGACTAGACTTTTCTTTACAACAAGAATTTTAACTTTGCTTATTTGGCCTGAAAAAGTGAGTGGTCCAGATTCAACCCCCTTTCTCTAGACCACCTAGAATCTTCAATTGGTATCAGGAGCAAGGTTTCAAACATCAAGTCTTACAACTTGGAGCAGAGATTATTTGGCCAATATGAGAACCCACATAGTGGCATACACTTTATCTGAAGGGCAGTCTAGCAACGAGCCTCCTTTGTTCACTAGGAAGAACTATGCCTACTGGAAGGAACAAATGAAGATTTTCATGCATGCCGTTGATTACAGAATGTGGAAAGTGGTTTTGAACGGTCCTACCATTCCTTCGAAGACAAATACCGAAGAAAATGTGGTTCCCAAAGAAGAAAGTGAGTGGATTGAAGATGATAGGAAGAAAGTCGAACTCAATGCCAAGGCAATCAACATGATGCATTGTACCATCAGACAAGAGGAATTTAGGAAAGTTTCAAGATGCAAAACAGCTAAGGAAATTTGGGACAAATTTCAGGTCACCTATGAGGGAACAGTACAAGTAAGGGAAACAAGAATTGATATGTTGAAAAAGGAATATGAGATGTTTACTATGGAGGAATATGAATGCAATGATGATATGTTTGAAAGATTTTCAATCATCATCAATAACTTAGATGCAATGGGAATGGCCTTTCCAGAAAGTTTGATTGTAAGGAAAATTTTGAGAAGTCTCACCAAACAGTGGGAATCAAAGGCAACAACCATCATTGAAGGAAATGATCTAGAAAAAATGACCTATGATGAACCAAGAGGAAAGCCATTTGCCTATGAAACATTGATCAACAACATCAAAGACAGAGAAAAGAAAAACATGGCGTTCAAGTCCAAAATCAGCAAGTTGGATGATGAATTCGATGACAGTTCTTCAGATGACAAGCTTGAATTTCTTACTGGAATCTAAGTAAACTATTAAGGAGCAGTGGAAGGAATAAAGAATCTAGTTCCAGTAAGGAGTGCAAAAAGGAAAATTAAAGATGAAGGTCCTGATGAAGTATTGGAAGGACTTGGAGAATGAATCAAATTCAGAGGATAAAGATGAACAAGATGCTTATGTGTGTTTCATGGCTAACAAAGAGGTACTTGATGAGATATCATTCAATGAACTCTCTAATGATGATTTACAAGTTGTTATTGATGATTTAACTGCACATGTTAATAAGTTTTTTGAGAAATATAACAAATGTAAACCTAAAAATATTGCTTTGAAAAATGAGAATGATTTCCTTAAAGAAAAATTAAAGGAAACTGAAGTTGCTGATGATCTTTTAGAAGAGAATAGGTTTTTGAAATCTGAAATTGCTAAGTTTAAAGGCAAGCAATTAGTTTCGGCTTCAATGGATCTCATAGCTGAAAATGAAAGACTTTGTGGAGTGATTGAGGATCTGAAACAAGACTTGGAACAATTTACAAACAACTCTAATAACTTAGATAAGTTATTAAGTTATCAAAGACCTAAATCCATGAAGAGTGGGCTCGATTATAGTGCTGGAAGTAGTGCTAATTTTGAAACCAAATTTATAAAAGCTAGTGCATCAACTTCCAACACTAGAAACCAGCAGCCACTATGGTTCTTTCATAGAAGAACAGCTAGAGGAAATCATTGTTTAAAATGCAATAGGCAAGATCACACCCTTCCTCGATGTTTCGTTGTTGAAAGGAAAATTGGTGATATGATTTATAAGATTGTTTGTGATTTCAATGCTCTTGGGCAATCAAGAAGGACTAACATCAAAGGATCCAAATAGATTTGGATACCTAAAATTTCTTGAGTCTTTTGCAGATTTGTGACCTTTAACAATGATGGAAAATGTAAAATTGTTGCAATAGGGAAAGTAGATGAAAGTGTAAATATAGACGCATAGAATGAGCACTTTGATTTTTTTTTTAATTCTATTCTCATTTAATTTGGTTGGAAACATGGCTAACTGGTTTTTAGTTGAAAGCCAAGAACATGCCTCTAATGTGTGATGACCTGAGTGCCACTAAAAGTTTTTAAAAATTCTGTTTTGCACTCTAGAACTAAGCATGTTGAATTGAGATATCACTTTATTAGAGAATATGTTCAAAATGGCACAATTGATTTTCAATTTTCTAAATTTGAGAATTAATTAGCTAATATTTTCACTTATCATTAGTTGAGAACAGTTTTTGAAAACTAAGAACATGTTTGTGTATAGTTAGTTCTGGTTTTGTTACTTAGATGTTTCTAATATTCTGTTGTGAGGTTTTGTCTCATAGATCGCAGGGAGATTATTTTAGCCAAATGATGAGTGGTTCTCATTTTCAACTGTGAAGGTGTATGGTCCAAGTCTGATTTGTACACATATTATGGTCTCAGAAAAGGGAACATTCTTTTAGGGCTTATGAGTTTCTACCTATGATTGGGCCTGTGCATATCTTGCATTACTCTTTTTATGATTTAAAAAAATGATATTTGGTATATATCATTGGTGTTGAAAGCAGTTTTTATTGCTTTTTGAAACATTGTGTTTTTCAATTGATTTTTAAAAGTTTCAAAATAATTTCAAGATGCAACATTTGGTTTTTCACTTCCTATATTAACTGTATCATATTTCATTGATTGGTCATAGCTTTTGAAAACCACTTCACACACTTCTTCCACATTGCTATTTGCTTTAAGGATGCATAAAAGTTCATATTTCATTTGATTACTTGATGATGCAGTACATCCATTTTGTGTCAAAAGATAAAAAAAGTTACTGTACTTCCTTATGGCATGGTTTTGACTAAAATATTTGAGAATTTTGGTGTTGTTTTTGTTGATGAATCTTATGAGGAAAGAAACTCATACCAATAGGAGGCGGTGCAATGAAAACGATTGTGAAATAAGATCCTAGGATTGAAATGTGTGCTTTGGAAGAAGAAGTGGAAGAAGAAGAAGAGAAGGAGGAAGAACCCATGAAAGATGAATCTAAAAAATTCCCTGATGCCTAATGATATTGTGTGATTATCTCTGCTGCTGTTATTGTTCTAATTTTCATGAGACCCTAACATTTCTTTCTATAAGTTTTTGATCCATATTTTTTCACCGACCTTGATAGCAAAAGGGGAGCAATATTGGAATTGGAATTGAAGTTAGTTCTGGGTGCTCTTAATAGTTAGTAGTCTTTAGTTGGATGAACTTGAACCTATTTTCTACTATTACTATTTCTATTTCTATTTTAAACACTACATAATCTCTTATTGCTTATTTGTTTCATACTCTGATCATGTGCTAATTGTTTTGATTATTCTGTTTACACATGTGATCAATTGATATGATTTGGTAGAGTTAAAATATTAATGCTTTGATTGATAACATACATGCTTTGCCCTTAAGTTCTGATTCTTTGTGCTTGTATAGTTGTCAATGTGTTGTGTATCTCTATGTTTAGTAAGCTATATTTCACGGAGAGCAATCCTTATGAAAAAGAAGGGGAGAATACAACTTCAATGAGTAGTCTACAAAGGAAATTTCTTAACTTTATCTATTTCAATTCCTTTGATTATTCATTATAGTTAATGTTTGTTATCAAGGGAGAGATTGTTGAATTTAGGAAACAATAATATTATTGTGTGATGACAAACATTAATTTAATTAGGTTGAAAGCCCAAAATTGTTTGATGTGTGTGTTATTGGTGCAGACCCATATTATTGCAGCCCATTTACTTGAATGAGAGTAGAATAAAGTAGCTGCTATATGAAACAAAATCTGCACATTGACCCAGCTGAAATCATTCGGGTCTAACCTTGGAGGAAGAGGAAAACATAGTTTCTCATTACAAGAAGCTCAAAGGAAGCACAACATCAACATCAATTTGAATCCAATGAAGAAAATGAAAACTAGGAGCCAAAGCACAAATGAAGAGTTGTGATTTAAGATGGCACAACAACGACAAACAAAATTGAATACAAGGACAGAGTAGTGTGCAAGGTTGCACAACACGTCACTGCTACCACCATTGTTGCAGTGTGCATTTTGCAACGAACCTATATAAATTTGAGAATGCTCCAGCTAGAAGATTTGCTCAAGTCTCTTTAAGAATGCTTTATTCTTTAGTAGGCAATGAACCTATATAAAAGAAGCATTCGCCAAGAGAAGAAGCATGGAGGGAGAGAGCACATCAATTGAGTCATTAACATTGCAATTCCAGCAATAGTCTCTCCTTCAAAGAGTTTCATTGAATATTATGATTTTCTAGTTTATCATTCTTGTTTCATACTAAGAAAATGCATTAAGTAAGAAATTAGCAAAAGTCATTGAGAGAAAAGGCAAGAGTTGTAGATTTGAGAAAAAACCATTGCAAATTGATTCTAAGTTTTAGAATAGTTTCTGTTTTGTATCATGAACCTGAGAGGTTCCCCTTTTGAGTTAGGATAGCACTCATGTTGATTTATAAGCTAGGTTAGCTTAGGTTGACATTCCTTGGTTAAGGCAAAGTGTAATTTCTTTGAATTGGTGTTTGTAACTTCTTTGAAATTAGTGGAATTCCACTATGGTTGTGGTGGATGTAAACCATGATGCATGCTAAGTTTGTATGATTAGGTTTTGATGAATGACAACCATTGTGGAGTTAATAATAACCACCAAAGGTTTGAGGATTCACTTGAAAGCAAACAACAACGACGAGAAAACGAAGTCCGCAAGTTTGAAGACCTTTTAGAGTCTAGGACTTAGGTAAAATTTCTTGTCAAGAACCAAATACAATATCTCTCACACACACTCACTAAAATTCGTTTTAAAGAAATGTTTTTACAACAACTATAGCCGTACAATAGCCGTACAAGGTTTCAAACTTGTTTTACATGCTACATTTAGGTAGGAATCAATTTTATATGTTTTGATATTGATTCTTACATGTTTAAAATGTTTAAAAGGCATAAAACCCCTCAGGTAATCGATTACCAAAGGTTGAGAGTCGATTACCAAGAGTTTGAAAACGTTTTCTTGGTCAAAACCCTATGATAATCGATTACCAAGGGTGGGTAATCGATTACCAGCATTAAGTAATCGATTACTAAGGAGGATAATCGATTACCAGTCTTTAAAATTCAAAATTTAGTCAGAACGGCTATATGGTAATCGATTACCAAGCTTGATAATCAATTATCTGCTGCTGTAAAGCACAAAAACAGCTAGTTTGACAAAATGTTTTGATTCCATTCACACCCCAACGGCTCCAAGGCTTTGGGAGCCTATAAATACATGTTT
>JASCZI010030795.1:8421-34878 GCA_036250425.1 Stylosanthes scabra
TTCTTTTAAACCACTACTATATGTGGTACAAATTTGAATAGTATGTTCAAACTTATAAATCAAAATCTATGGCATTAATGTATTAGATTAAAAAATTTCATACTTTTTTTTATACATATTTAAGAATATTTACTGCCACTGCAAGTTAAACAAGATACTACTATTAGTTGCTTTTAGATTATACTTAAGGCAATATTTCAATTTCCACCTTTTTATTAAAGAACCAAGTGATTATTCAACAAGCCATCCCCATGGGATTATTATTATATAAACTTTTGTTAAAATGTTCAGACCATTATTCCCCTTAGGTCAATTAATTTTTCCTATTTTTATACCTGCAACTTGAGCTTGACCACTAATTAAGGTAAACACATTTTTTTAAAAATGTATTATCTTAATTACTATGATATTTAAAATAGAAAATTTTGACTGTGTATTATTTGTCAGTAAAAGTTTTCTTTAATTACACAACAACTAATAATAACCAACCAATATATATATATAAGCTCTCAACAAGGAATAATTGTGCAAGCAGAAAAGAATCTATTTTTTTATTATTTATTTTAATATGCAAATAATATTTTTTTATCTTAAAATCGAAAACTTTAATCACGGGAGGGGAGAAAAGCATATAAGCTATAGTTCATTGGGTGGAAATAACATTTATAAATAGTAGTGGCAATACACAAAAACATATAATTGAGACACACACTCGCACATCTAGAATTTTCCTGAAAACATAAAAATGAAATTTCCTGGAAATTACCAAAGTAAGAAGGATAAATGTCCCCTAGTTCAAAAATGGTAACCTTTGATGTGAATTTGTAATTGGAGCTGCCTCATGATTTTGGAGGTTTCTTTTTCTTCATGTGGCAGGTTAGCAATGTAATTGCCGTGATGTTGGGTGGGCATTTATCCAGGCTCAATTCAAACAAAGGGGCATTTATGTAATCTTACTCTTCCAATTAAGGCCATTATCGTCATTTAGAGGTTGTCCAAATAGAGATAACAATTGGAAAGAACTAACCAAGTGTACAACTTCGTAGTACTCTCTCTTTTCCTTCTTTTTCTTTTTTTTCCATTTTTTTTGTTGGTCCCATTAAAATCTTGTAATGACTTAGAGAGGTGTTACGTCTTTTGAAGTTCTTTCTTCTTCGGCTAATTAATGGTATTCGTATACCTTCAATTTTAATTAAAATTTAGAGGAAATGCTGTTTTTTCAATATTTTGATCATTTGTCCGAAAAATAAAATGATCCTTTTCAATTTAAAAATTTATGATCGATAGGCAATTCTTTAAATAAAGACAATTCTATAATGAAGAGTTATTTATGTATATACAATGAAGAGAATTGTGTAGTTTTATTTTAAAAATTAAATAAAATATTTCATATGATAGATCTCAATTATTTATCTATTTTATCTTAACAAGCACATTTAAATAATTGGTTTAAGCGGTTTATGTAAATATGACATGAGGGTGTTATAAGTTACTTGAATGAATAATTAATAGAGAATGTTTACACCCATTACTTGAATGATTGGAGATTAATTATAGGTTTTTGAATTGTGCAATACTGTTTTATTTTTTGAATAAATGTTAGAAAGAAAAAAAAAGATATTTCCAATATTCATATGCTTAAACCACAAGTTATATTTGGTGATTGTTTTTAAAATTTGCTATTATTATTCATAATTTGTTATAGAATTTAATTGATAAATGGTTTAAAGATTCGACCATTGAGTCACTGATTGAGCCGTTAAATTGGTCTCAAATAAATAAAATTATAATTTATAAAAAAATTAATATTAAAATTTGATATATATATTTTTAATCCACATCAAATCTCAATGCATAAAAAATAATATAATCTAAAATACATCAATAGTTCAATATCTTTTATATAATAAGTTGCAAACATAATATTCACTAAGGCACAAACATATCCGAGGAGTAATTTCAAAGTCCACGTTTCTTTCTTCATCGGACAAATATGGAGCTGAATTGATTTTATTCTGATTTTCATTTTCTGTTGCCTCATCATTAGCTGTAATATCTTGATCATCTTCCAAATTCAATTGATCTAATATTTAAATAAGATTTCACACGTCAATAGTAAGTTAGCAATAATATAAAGCAATCCTAAGGCAAAGAAGCATACCTAAATCATCTAAAGCTGGTTGAAGTGACATATTTGCAAGATCATTTGGCAAAGCTTCAATCTCATCAATAGTCAAGAATGATGGTGAATCTTCCAATATCCAATTCGAATGGCTTAAAAGCATCAAAACAAATTGGATCATAGCAATTGTTTGCGAAGGTTGTTCCTATATTATCAATTTATTTTATTATTCTCATGATGTCCTACTTGTGAAAATAAGTATTATCCAATTAAAATTAGATAACCAAAAGTACATTTGTGGTAGCCTCAAGTTATAATGAGCATAGACCAAATCATTAAGTTTTTGATGTTCCAACCGATTTCCTGTTCTTTGAGTGAATATGTTAAAAAATGCTCCAATTTCACTTACAACCCGAAGAACTTTAAGGTTGGCTTAAAATGCGAAACTTTTGTAAATTGGGTGCTCCACATCCATAAGATTCCCATTGATCTTAACATAAAAAGAAACAATAGTTCAACATCATAAACACCAAGAAAAACATAAATGACTAAAGTCAACAAAAAAATTTTTCCTGGCGTCACCGTGTTTCGTTCTCGTATTGCAGATAGCCTTCCTAAATCTAGTTCAACATTTTTAAATATTCTCATCTCAATTGTCAATTTAGAATTCAAACTAGGATCACCATATGCGTATTTTTGAATGACATCCAGTAGACAAGAAGTTGTTTGCTTATGCTTTTCAAATTCTTCAAGATTGAATCGAAAGGTTGGATTCAATCAATAACCAGTAACATGAAGATTTTTGCGAAGTTGTTTATCCCAATGTCTATCCATAATCCTTAGATAAGGATCCACAACCTTCTTTTTTCTTTGAAACCTCTTCACTATCTCTTCCCTTGTCTTAAAGAAAACTTGATACAGAAAACTCATTGCAACTCTATCTTTACTATCCACAATACGCAACACATGCACAAGTGGCTCAGTAAGCTTAACGACACCAGTGCATTGAGTCCAAAACTTAGAATCCAAAACTTGATCCACAAACTGTTTTGCTTTAGCTTCTTTGGAGTAACATGAGCTTGTCCATTCTCTAGATGTTACCATAGCTCTAAAAGGATCCTTCTGTGCCAAAAGACTTTGCAATGCAAGGAAATTAGTGGCAAAACGAGTTAGAGGTGGACGAAATATATCCCATCCCCCATTAAACTTCCTCATCAAATACAACGGATGAAAATGATTATATATGTACTTCTTGATCTTTGAAGCATGAGACACAGCTTCACTCACTTCATCCATCTTCCCAATATCTTGGAACATCAAATTAATACAATGTGCAGCACAGGGAGACCAATATAGCTTAGGAAATTCAGCTTCCAACAACCTTCCAATAGCAACATAATTTGCAGCATTATCAGTAACTATATGCACAATAACCTGAGGCCCAACAAATAATTCTACTTCTTTAAACAACTTAATCAAAGCATCAACAATTTTTTATATATGAGAAGCACCAACTGACTTTAGAAAAATAGTTCCTTTAGGGAAATAAACAGCAAAGTTAATAAGAGTACACCTGCAACAATCAGTCCATCAGTCAGCCATGATAGTACATCCAGTTTGCTTTCAAATTTCATAATAACTATGAATCATTTTCTTCACATCTTCAACCAATGTACTCAACAAATACCCACAAACTCTTGGATAATTTGGATCTTTATACCCTGCACCCATGTTTACAATTGCGTCAATCATAGGTTGATAATAAACTGAATTAACTGCATTGAATGGCATCGAAGCATCCATCATCATCCACCTTGCAATGACAATGTCACACTTCTCCACAATTTCTTTGCTCTGAAGCACACTTCTTAAAGTTGGTTGAGATCCGAATATTGTTGCTGATGAAAAAAAAAATTCTCTAATCCTTTGGCTTGTTTTCCTTTTCTAGATGAAGGATGCGGATGCTTCGATTTCTGTGATTATTGCGCTTCATTACATTCACCTGTCATCCCATCACATGCATTATAACTTTCTGCACATTCAACATCAGTTTTCTTCTTCTTGGACTGAAGGTCTTCGATGATTTGATCAAATTGGTGTTGCACTGCTGATGGTGCACTTCGACATGCTTCAACTTGCCCTCCCTTTCCAGCCAAGTGTTGCTTAAACTGACTAATTCCTCCACCACTAATTTTATTCTGACAATATATGCATAACAAGCACTTTTTCCTGATTCAACAACTTGTTTACAATGGCCCCATGTAGGATAAGTCTTTCCTCTATAATTAATCACCTTTTGAGTAGAAATTGATGCATCCGAGGTTGATCATTGTTCCTGAGATGATGGTGTTGTAGATGGTGGTTGTAATGAAGCCATCTTAATCCTTAAAAGTTAAAACACTGTCCAAATAATATGGCATAACAAATCATATATTGCCAGCAAACTAATAATTAACAGTAGCAAACCCTAACAATTATAAACCAACACATAGCTACAAATCAAAATTAATAGCAGCTAATTAACAATTAGAAAACATAAACCAGCTTGGAAAAAGTCACCAGTGGAAAATAGACAAGACTTTGAAAAAAATTAACAAAATAGACAAGAATTAATTCAGTTATCCAGTTTCAACTTTAAAACACTAGAAAAAGTCACCAGTGGACAAAACGACGGGAAAGAAACACTGCGAAGACGGGAAGAAACACTCACCAGTGGACAGAATAACGGCGAGGAAGACAAGCGGTGGCCGGCGGCAATGACAGGCGCAGACCAACCGGCAGAGTAGAGCAGAGCACGGAACGACGCGAACACAGCAGGGCACGGACGACGACACGACGGCAGCGTGGCGACAGACAGGAGGCGACTGTGAGTGTGAAGGTTTAGGGGTGAGAGTAAAGAGTGAGGATGGAGGATTGGAGGCACGAGCACAATGGGAAAATTAGGGTTTTTTAGTCTGCATCATTAAAAAAAATAAATGACCCGGTAAAGTTTTTCACAAAATCGGCCGAGTCACCGGTTTTTAATAAAATTGTCCGATCCAATTTGGTTGACACCGATTTTTCTGCATGCCAGATCCTTTGAGCGTGTCGAATCGGCCAGGGTTCGATTTTCCTGTTTTTCGGTTCGACCAATTGGTTCGACACAGTTTTTACAACTCTGATTTGTACGATAATTGCCCTGAATAATTAATTAATTGTATATTTATAAGGCGTTTTTAGATATTGTGAATGGTTATTGATTGAATTAGATATGTTTTTAATATGATAATAATATTAAATTAATGTCTATAAAATATTATTTTCGCAAATAATGTATAGAAAATAGTAATTGAATTTCTTTAATTGAAAAGTCACTTATATATAGTACTGGTTGAATTAACACTACCACACAAATGCTTATTAGCCACAGGAAGTTTACCACGAATTTAAATCAGTCAATAATCTTCTTTACCGTAACGCTATTTTGCAACAACTTTCATCCATGTGGCTAAAATGGGCGGAGGTTTGCCACTCCCGAGTTATTGTTGTGACAAAATTGATCTGGGCTTTTTCTATTGGCACAGAGGTGATGCTCGCCGTGGCGAATTCAGAGACTTTGCATCAGATGACTACGGATGTTTATTTGCCGCGCCTAAATTGCCCGCTTGTCTCCATTAATTTTTTATTTCCCTCATTTTCTTTTCAAAGTTTAGTCCTTTTATACATTGTTGAAAGAGAAGATTATATTCCAATAATCATTGTTGAATACTTGAATTCATGATAGCTTCTTAATATCAAACATTTTAAAATTTATCTATGTATGCATTTTATTTGTCGTTTTAACATTATTGAATCACACACTCGTAAATGTGATAACCCGTAAATCCGAAGGGATTAATACTGCGATGCAGAGGAGTTGGGAATATGCAATTTTTTTTCTGTTTTAGGATTATTTTTTACAAATTGAATTTTTTTAATTGTAATTTTCTTAATTTGCTCTTACAAATTTATTATTCGAAGGTTTTTTATTTTATTTTTTATTATAAAAAGACATTTTTTAAGAATAATAAAAAAGGGTGATTTAGTCTTTTAACAAATATATAAAGATATTTTAAACGTATATAATGAGATCATAATTTAAATTAAATAAATAAATATTAATGTGAATACATATAATTTATGTGGTGATTTTTTTTAATTATACAATTTTTAAAGCTATAAAACATTAAGTTAATATTTTCTAGTTGTATCGTAACAAGCAATGAAAAAAATTGAAAAATAGAGTTTACGTTAAATTAAAGTCCCAAATTTTTGAGTTTGTTAAATTAGAGTCCCAAATTTTGGCGGTTAGTTTGAATTACTTTTATTCAGCACTCTAAACTCACTCAGCCACAATGCAAATAACTACCCTAAATTATCTCTGAATCAACAAATCTTTATTTTATTAAAATCTCAAACAAATACAAAGATTTTTTTTAGTGTTTCCTTGGTAAGTTTCAAAACTTTATTGCAATAGATTACAAGTTTCATCTTCTCCTTCTTTTATCTTTTTTTTTTTACGTACTCCATTTATTCTATGGTTATCCAATTATTCATTTGTACGTTATTTTTCAATACAAATTAATATTTTTTAATTATTTTTTTCAAGAAACTAGCTCAGAATGAAACATAAACGTTTCTAGACAATCGATCCTTGAAGGACTACGACAACATAAAAGTTTTAGTTTTGAGTTATCAATAATGACTTTGTATGTTTGTTTGGTTGTTACTAATATTATGTCAAAATAATAACAATGGTTATTCTTTATAAATATGGTAATTATTTTTTTAATATACTTGTATGGTGTTGTGTACTCTATATTGCTATATTGATAATTTGTGTGTTTTATTTTAGTAAGACTTGTATGTTGAAGTGGAGTTATTTTATCAACTCTGATGAAAAAGGATGGAAATTATGTAAATGGAGAAGCACAAACATTAGCAGTAAGTGTAGTAAATTTTTGTTTTAGACTACTGAGTTGTTATTTTACTAATATATCATGTGTATATACTAACAAAACATAAAAATGCATTTTTGTTTATAGGAAAAAATTACACAGCATTTATCTGAAGATCAAGAGCGTGCTGCTACTGAAGGTATTCCATCTAAAGTGTTGGCTTATCCAAATGATGCAATTGAAAAACTTTATGGCCATGAGAATGAAAAATGTGTTCATGGTTTTAGTAGTGTTGTATGTCCTGTTGGTTTTGGTAAGTCCAAGCGGATTTTTGAGGTGGCAAGCTGTGGAAGCTCTAGCAACGTATCGCAACAGCATGTTGAAAATTTAGAGAGGCAACTTAAACAAGCCAAAGATCAAGTGACAACTCTCTACAAATTTCTATTTTAAAATATGGAGATGAAGTACCTACCCTCTCTGATGATGTGTCACACACTTAGCCATATTTTTCACCTCAAAAGTTGTTAGTTTTATTTTTAGTTATATTTTGTTTAAGATTAGGTTGTAGTTATTTTTATTTGTTACTTAGAAAATTAGAATCTGATATTTTTTTTTTACGTAAACTCACAATACATATGTTAGAACGTTGTTTCTCTATTTGATATTTTTTGTAGTTATATTTTATTATTTATTAATTTTTATTATATATATATATATATTAGTATTTAAAATTTTGACAATATTAGTAAAAATGAAAAGGAAATTATTTTGTTAAAAATATTATTGAATTAGTAATTATTAAACTATAAAATGCCAATAAAACATTTAAAAATATAATTTCGCAAAAAAAAATAGCATCTTCATGTTAGCCACGGCTAAATGCGTGGAGGAAGAAATTTTTTTTTCATCTTCTCATTTTACCATAGAAAAATGTGTATCTAAATAGCCCATTGAGGCCACAAGAAAAAGTGTGACTAAAAAATTCAGCCTGTCCAATTTAGCATCAGATAAAACATGACAGGAAAAAAAAATAAAATTGTGCATGAATTCATTTTGTCACTAAAAATAATGTGTCTAATTATGTAAAATATGTAGTCATTTAAAAGTTTCTACGGATATTAAATTTGTGACTAATTGAAAGAAAATAGTGGCTAATAAAAATGGGTCGTTCTCTTTAACCACGAATGCTTATTCGTGGCAAGAATAACATCTCACTGTTTTTTAATAGTTTAACCATAAATTTTTCGGCGGATAAACCCCTTATTTTTGGTAGTGTAATATCATGCATGAAGCCATGAACACTTCATCTAATTAAGATTTGAATCCTATCACTATATATTAATTAAGTTTAGGAAAACGGATAGGATCACTTATAACACACTAACTAACGCCACATCATTGTTATGCATCTTAATTAGCATATAATTAATTCTTATGATTTTCTTCTATTGGTACAAAAGGACGTCCTTAACAACAAACTTTCGTACAAAACTATATATATATAACATAGAAAATAAAATAAAACCTATTTAAAACTAAAAATTGGGTATTAATACTTAATGAATAAATACCAAAATTAATTCTTAAAAAAATTTCTTCATATTTTTTCTTTTCCCTTCAGATCTTTTAAAATTACTTCTTTCAAATGGATTTGTCGTTCTATTATTTAAAAGGAGAGTAATTTGTTGAATAATATTTGTTAAACTTAATAAATTTGTTTAAAATATTCAACTGAAAATTCCTAAAGTACCCGTTTTCATAAAACAAAAAAAAATTCGAAATAGTAAGTGATTGTAGTAATCAACAAAATCAATCGTTATTAGGAATAATAATAATAATATTGGGTATGCGAATTTTATCTTGAGCATAAAAAATATCGATGTTTTTCTAGCTAGTCCTATTAGGAAACTTCTAGAAACAAACCATCAGAAGGAAAATAAAGAAAAGAAAAATCAAGAGCAGTGTGTGTTTTATGGAAGTTAAAAGAGCATGCAACCACCAAAAAAACGATAGATTTTATTCAAAACCTACCCTTTGATTGGATTATAAGTTGGCATTACATGCGCAAGTCAAGGATATGATTTTATCAGCACTATTACCTACGCCACAATAATAATAATATATATAGACCATTATTTTCTATATGATTAATTCCATGATGAACGATTTGCATATGCCACCTAAGCCTTATGGATTAGGTTTACTGTAGGTGTGATCCTCCTTTCTCTCCATAACCATATGTTATATTATTGTATTAACTAATTATATATGGATATTACTTACGACACGGGAGCTACTATTCATGGCAACAAATAATGTTGTTTCAAGGCTAAGAGATTTCATCATCATTCTAGTTCCATGATCCCCTTAATATGCTTAATACCCTCCATGTATATATACATGGACCCTCAAATTCATTATAACAAATCTGACATAGAGTAGAAAAAAATATATATAGTCCACTTGAAAATAAATAAAAGAAAATTATTGGGAGATTATCTTTTTAAATTTCAACCATTTATATAAATTAACTATAATAAAATGTAAATTTAATTTTTGCCTAATTAATAAAAACTATATATTTTTATTACATAATAAGGAGTTTTTAAAGATAAGTAGTCTTTTTAATATTTATATTTTCATATCAAGTATTTAAACTTAATTATTATTATATAAGATACTTAGCTTTAACCGACTATGATCCATTATTATTATTGTTATTATTATTGTTGGTTTGCATGAGAATTAGGGGGGTCACTGAAACTAAGTTAGGTGTGAGCTAGCCACATGCATTATTACATCCCCAAATAGGTAAAGTTTGTTCATACTTGTCAAAGATGTTTTGGTAAGTCTTCCCAAATCAATTTTTCAAAGAAGTTTCGGTACGGTGGAAATTGGAGCACATGTTTAATTTCATATCAATTAATTTTCTTTGGGTTTTGGTAAGCTAAAGTAAGTGACTCAATTTGTGAACAATAATGCATGTATCTGTTTCTAATAATAATCAACGAGGAGAAGTAATAAAATGTGACTTATTTATTTATCCTTTAAAATACAGAAGAAAACAATGTAACATAAAATTAGATTATCACGAAACCAATACAATTCAAATGGCAATAAATTATACCCAGTCTTTTAAACGATGCAAATTACCCCTTCAATATATGAGTCAACTTAAGTATTTATTTACATTTATTTATGATGATTCATGGTTTAATTTACTATTACGGATTAGTTAGATTCAATGTTCTAACAACGTACCAAAAACGTACCCCTTTGCCGTTGCCACGCCAACTTTTTCTCTGCTGAATAAAATGGCTATCTATATATGTTTGGTTCTTAGGACGAATTAAATAATAAATAGCGTCAAATTTTCTGATTAACTTATATAATCTCCGGTTCAATTTGACGCGTATTCACGAAAATTAACTTTGACGTGAATCGCAATATGATTATTATATAATTACATATGAAAATGCTTATGTCACAACAATGTTATGTTTTTCTCATATACTTAATTATTTTTGCAATTAAAAGAAAATAACACCTGATAATAAACTCACCATATTGACTTTCTTCCCTCTCTATCTATTGGTAGATATCCATCTTATACTATTTGATGTAATTAATTTTAGAAAAAAAATGTCAAAATTATCCATAAAAAGGTGCCGACTAAACTACCTAGAATCAAAAAAAAAAAAAAATTTTATCCATAAAAAAATGAGTTATATTTGTGAAAATTACTAAATGTGATAGTTAGGAGGTTGATTGATGATAATTTTGACGAACATATAGCTCATTTTTTATAAGTAGAAAATTTTTTATGGGTAATTTTGATAAACAAGTAGAAAATTTTTTTCCTTCATTCATGGATGATTTTATCAACGTCTGAATCTTTTGTAAATAATTTTGATATTGTGTCTAATAATATTAGTGTATATTTATATATTTTCCGAGATATTTCCTAACCCAACCTCCCAAAAAGTAATTTGTGAAGAATCTAAATTTTGTTTAAGGAATTGTATTTGGACACCTACTTAAGTGAATTGAACAAGTAATCACTCAATCAACTAAATTTGATTATTTTTATTTTATATTTAAACAAAATCAGCTCTTAATTATTATAATAAGTCAAAAGAGTAATTTTAATATTTTATAGTAGTAAATTTTTTATGTTCATTAGATTCCTACTTTCTTAATTAATCAAAAGGTCATCATATTTTTCTTATACAGCTATCATTATATAAAATAAAATAATTAAATTGAAATTGTTTTTATATATATAATTATATTAGTATAAATAATTTATAATAATACATGAAATTTGATTAAAACTAAGTATACTAGTACAAAAGAAGACATATCATTTGCGAATTAAAAAATGACCTATTTATGTTAATTAATTGGTAACGTTATTGAACTAAGCAAACATTCCACATGCTCCACATCGATCAGCTTATGATAATTTCAATAACTATTTGGTGGTACTTGTACGGAAGGAGAGAAAACAACATCACTAATAATTAATAAGATAAGCAAAGCTATTACTTAATTACTACTTACTAACAAAACAAACATAAAATCTTTGGAATATGTGCTCGCCATTATTCAAGATCAATGCATGTGAATGCATCATAAATAAATAAATAAGTTTCGGGGTGGAAGGAAAAAAATTAAAAATAAATAAAATATAAAACTAAGGTCACGGACAATTTAATTTGCAATACAGTAAT
Source organism: Stylosanthes scabra (assembly GCA_036250425.1). Taxonomy (NCBI): domain Eukaryota; kingdom Viridiplantae; phylum Streptophyta; class Magnoliopsida; order Fabales; family Fabaceae; genus Stylosanthes; species Stylosanthes scabra. Next base: position 20,193 of record JASCZI010030795.1, read on the forward strand.
ACTTCTATGGCTTCCGTTTTCCAAATGGACCCAACAATTTCAGAATCTGGGTTAGCACGCTACACCACGCAATTAAGCATTTTGTCGATAATGAAAGCTTTCTTACAAAAATTTAAAAAGTGATAAAATAATATTTAGATTTTAGACTAAATTAAACACAAATGAAAAGATTTTAAAATAGATCAAAATAATCTTGAAAAATTTGAATAACAAAAATATCTCAGAGAATAGAAGCAGAAAAATGACAAAAAAATGCTTAGGTGACTTAAAAAAAAAGAAATAGAAACAGTAGTCACGTTTAATTATTTTTGTCAAAATTTTAAATTTTTTGTAGCGGAAGTATTTTTTGCTGTATGAAATTTTCTGAGTTATTTTTGTTAATTCTAAAATTTTTGTGGTTATTTTAAGTAGAATATTTTTATTTAATATTTATTTTTTCTTATTAATTAAAGAAGACTAATTAAACTTTAAGTGTAATTAAACTTGCTCGTTATTTATAGAGTCATGAAACAACTTCTCATAAGAGTCAAAATTGAATTTTAGACCTTTCATCAATAATATGTGTTTTGATACTAAATTATTTAAATACTTCTCTAAGAAAAATTAAATTAATAAAAGATATATAAATATTTATATCTAGTAGATAGTACTTTAAAAAATATATAGAAGTCCTTTTTTTTTTGCCAAGGCCGTACAAATTGTAAACCCTAAATATTATCATTGCGTTAAGTACTTAAATTAGCTATTTAATAATATGTTGATTAGGACGCTATAAAATTTGGGCCACAAAACAAAAGCATACGCATTGGATTAATTAAACAAACAAACAAAACAACCACCACCATTTATATTTGTACTACTTATCTCAATCCTGTATGTGAGGACATTTTATATGTGTATATATGCACCCAAGATATTTAGATATGCGTTTTCAAATATATATCAATTTAATTGTGAATATATATACACAATTGGTAAATTGTCTCACTCACTCTTACATCATGGTGCTTAGTTGACGATAAATACTCCTCTACAAAAAAGAATTATATTAAATAAAAAAAACAACTTATCAATATGAAATAGAAAAAGCATATTATATACATCAAAATAAAACATAAGAAAAAAATAACCACATTCAACATAAGCGGTTTGAATAATCAACCTCCTATACGGTGATGAACAGAATATGTACTATCAAATCTTCAAACTGCCACAATATATAATTGTTAAGTTACCACTTGTCCAAAAAAATTAATCCGATACTAATTATAATTAATAAATAACTTATATGAATATAATAGTGCCACCAAAACTGAACATGGTGCGTAATGTGGTGATGAGGTGTGTGGCTTTTCAGTAAACACAAAAATTGACCAAAGAAAAGAGAATAAGTGACATGTACAAATTAAAACTGAAAGAAACTATATGAAACTCAATAATTATGGAAAATTGTTAAATAATGGAGCTATGATAAGGTCACATATTCAAACATCAGATAGGGAAGTTTTCTTGATTTTAATAAAATGGCATGCAATGTGTATGTGGTCAATGATTCTATCGTTTTATTTTGACCGTTCACATTATAAGGGGTTGTTTATTTTTGTTTTGGCTTCACCTATTTGGAAGATAGCTGAAGTGTTCTCACTCAACTTACTACTACTGAAGACTATCGTGTATATCATCTTTACGACTTTCAAACTTAGCTTCTAGATGCATACACCTAAATTGGCCAATAAATATAATGTTCGTTACAAATTTAAATATATTAGATTATTCCACTTTTGTTGTTGGTGGATAGACTCACAACTTAAAATGATTATTGTGTTTTTGCTGCTAATGAATATAGATTTTTTTTGTACGGAAATATTAAATTATTTGGAAATTTGATTGTGTTAAGTAATTTAATATTTCATATATTTTTAAAGCGTTTGGTTTGCTTCACAGGTACTGACACTGGAAGACTGGGTCTCAGTATTGTGTTTTTTGGTTGAGGACTGGAATTAAAATTTCAGTTCCAGTCTCAAAATTTTCAGTATTTTCAGTACCTCTAGTTAGAAAAGACTGAAATACTGGAGATTGAGACTGAAATCTTAATAAAATTTTATTTCATCCATACCCCCAAAAACATTTTGAAATTCCAAACCCTACCCCTTCCAATCTAATTAGGGTTCACGGCTGCCTCACTCTCTTCACATTTTCGGTTTCTCTGCAGGGCTCGAGGTTGAGAGAGCGACGAGGAGGCTCGACTGCGGACGACCTTTCTGACATCGCCGGCGCCGTCGATCGTGGAAGCTAGGAGCTCGGCCGAGGTAAGCCCCTTCTTCTTGACTCTCTTTTACCCATTTTCTGTGGATCTTTTTTTTCGCGAATGCATGTGCAAATGGCTTCGAATTTTACGGAATTTGTGGTGATTTGCGGATTGCTATTGTTCGTTTTTGTTGATTTATGATGCTATGTTGACACTATTGCTGCTTGAATCTCCTTCTTGTGCCTGGTGGTGATGTTCTCCTTCGATGCATGTGTGAATGTTTGCGGTTCTTCTTGAATTTGGGGGATGTTGTCTGCGGTTCATTTCTGGTGATGGGGAATTGGGGTTTTCCGAATGGGTGGCTTCCTTTAATGGTTTTTGGCTTGCTTCCATTTCTTGCCTAGGGTTTTTGCTAAGTTGTTTAAGATGCTCTGTTTGCCCTAATTCATTTACCTAAATTCTTTGTACTTAATTTGTTGGAACATGTTGCTGTGTGTGCTCTAAACTAAATTTATTCATTGGTATTCCTAAGTTATGGTCAAATCTGTGCCTTTGCAAATTTGTTAGTTTTTTTTTGTCGTTTCTGTTGTGTATGTCGCTTTGTGTGTTTATGATTGCTTTGGTTTGTTCCAAAAAACAGTGTCTTCCCGAATTTATGATTGCTTTGGTTTGTTCTTAAAAGCAGTGGCTTTCCGAATTTATGATTACTTTGGTTTGTTCTTAAAAATAGTGGCTTCCTAAATGTGGGTGTAAATTTTTTTTTTTTTTTTGTGTTGAAAGATAGTTATAAAACCTTCTGTGAATTCTAAAAGGGTTATATTTTGGAAATTATGAGTTGATGCCTTGTTTTTGGGTTGTTGTTGTGTGTTATCCCGTTGCCTGGCTTTATAACCAATGGTTCACAAGGGTAACTAAGTTGATAATTTCATTGTGTAATCGCTCGTTCTAAATTTTGAGGAAAAAATGGATCGTTCACAAAAGATTAACTTATGTGTTGCTTTTTATCAATTGATGAAGATGAGGCATGATAATATGTTGTTTTACCTTGTGTTGATGTTGATTGTGTACTTTAGGGGAAAAAAAAATAATGCACTTCTGCAGTTAGGTGGTAGAGTTAGTAGTACAATTAGGCGAGATGCACTTGAGCGTATAATCGGGGAGGGGGATAGGAACTGTGTGTGGAAATTGAGAATCAACACGAATGTCTTTGCAAATTTGTGTGAACTGCTACAGACCCATGGCGGATTAGTGGAGGATGGTAGGGTTAGTTTATCCGAGCAAGTTGCCACCTTCCTTATAATCTTAGCCCATCACAAAAAAGACCGAAGTCTGCAAGTTAGGTTTTGTAGGTCTGGGGAAACCGTAAGTCGGTATTTTAATAGAGTCTTGAGGGCAGTTATACGAGTCCAATGTCTGTTATTCGCGAAGCCCACACCGGTTGAGGAAGACTGTGCGGATCATACATGGAATAAGTTTAAGGTATCGATTTTTTTTACTTGGTGTTTTCCTTAGTTATTTGTAATTCTAATAGAAACCGTACTCCTAAATGTCCAAATGTTTGTTTTGATTATATAGGGCTGTCTAGGGGCATTAGATGGGACTTACATAGAGGTCACCGTTCCCGAAAGTGATAAGCCACAATACCGAACAAGAAAGGGTAAGGTTTGCACAAATGTTTTAGGGGTCTGCACTCGGAATATGAGCTTTGTTTATGTGCTCAGCGACTGGAAAGGGTCCGCATCCGACTCTAGAGTGCTCCGAGATGCGATCACACATTGCAACTGCCTCCTAGTCCCCATTGGTAACCAATCAGTCCCTAACCAATCAGCCATCGCACTGCCTCCACTAGGAAGCTATCCTGGAAAAAGTGGAAGCAGGCAGACATATTGGAAATGATGGCTGATGAGGTCCACGAATCCACCGCGGCTCAGAGGGAGCATGTTCAGATACTGGCAAATGCCATATCGGGGAAGAATGACGAAGTTAACATGGGAGAGAAATTGGCAGAGCTTGGGTTTGCGGATCATGACGCCATTCAAGTGGTCGTGAAGATATGCTCGGATCCTCGGCTGGAGAAGAGTTTCTGGGGATTAACCGATGCTCAGAAGACCACTATAGCATAAGATGTTCTTGACGGCAAGTATTGATCCCGAAAGACTCCCTTCGATTGAAGCCTGTTTATCAATGTTCCCTGTTTCAAAAACCTTTTTCTTGGTTTTTTGTGGTATAATTTGTAACTTAAGAAATCACCATGTGGCTTTTGAATCTTTTGAAACACTATGTTATTATGACTTTCAAGTTATTAGAATGGAAAGCCAACATTCAAGCATGCTATTGAATTACATCATTCACTTTAGTTTGTGTTCAGCTACTTCATTACCCAGCCATTACTCAAAGTTGTAGCTGTCTGTTGTTGATTTCTAAAGTTAGTGTCTCTTGCAACATGCCTAATATGGTTTCCTTTTCATGTTTAATGTTAGCAAGAGTAAAATGAAAAGCAGGAGTCTAATGCTTCACTCAAACCAACTTCTAACCTTAATAACAAATTGCAGTCCAACATTTTTGATGCATAATTGAGTAACATTAAACAATTTCATCAATAAAATTGCTATTCAAAGCCCATTTTGGATGCATAATTGAGTAACATTAAACAATTTCAACAATAGTAAAATTGCTATTCAAAAACCTTTGCCAATGCCAAACCGAACTGGTCCACCTATTTATCCACTAAGGAAACATCCTGCTCTTCATTTTAGTTTTCCTTCTCAACACTTTGTCAACTCACAGAACAACCTAACAACATGCCACCACCATTTTCTCAAAATAGCAAAGAACATATATAAAAAAACAACTCAGAATTAACTACCACTTTACTAATAAAATTAATAGGCATCATTATAAAGATCCAATCTGTTACATTCAACAAGTTCAACATCATAGGAAGTTGCTTGTCTTGCAAATACAAACTTCAACTAGCAGCATTGAAATCTAAAGCTCAATGCTTAAATAACAACACCATTAACAAAAACAACGAAAACATAAAGCATAGCAGATTCATGCATGCTAACATTTTTAGAGTTGCACAATCGTTCTCAATTTTCCTAATCCTCTCATGTACAAATAAACTATTACCCAACCCAACTTGAGATTCCTCCGCCCCTCGCTCACGATTTTGGCCGCCAACCCTAACCGGGGTCTTCACAGGGGGACCAGCCCACTTAAACCACCTGCAATTTCCCTCCGGATAGGAATAATACTCCCTCCCGGGATTAGCCTCACTATTTGATACCTTCAAATGCGCAATACATCCACACTTGCATACTCTTTCACCACTGATGCTAGAGTCACCGCTTCCGGCAGATCTTACCCAATAAGACATGCCTTTAAATCCCAAGCCTGCAATTAAAAAACACAAAGGTAACAAAACACAGAGAAAAGTTTTAGATTAAACCAACTAACTACAACTTCACCAAACCCTTTTCTTCTCTTAGGATTACAGATTCTTGAAATTTCACAAACTTAAATAAACCAGCACCAAACCTTTCTACATAACACCAATCATCAGAAATATAACTATACATATAGTGTACTAGCTGACCAAAGTAAGCAAAACAAACTCAATTTTCCAGCAACTATAATTTTTGACTAATTAAATCATCATCTCAAAACCGGCTAACATTTCCCATTAACATAAGAGTAATAACAGAAGTAGACAAAGATGTGATTACCAAACAAAGATATCGATGTATCTCCATTAATTGATAGAATCACCAAGTTAAAAGCAAGTCAATTGACTATAGCTAACTACATTGTAAACCAGGTCCGAATCTCCCTTTTAAAGTTAATTATTATTTCTCCATTTTTGGTATAATTTTTGTGGAGTTGTTGCAGCACTTCGTCAATCTCCCTTTCAAAGTGAAATAGAATGCCCAAATGACATAATCAGAGATCATTTCAAAATAAAGAGATCAGGGGTATGAACTTACCAGGCTCAGATGACGGACGAAGCTATGTTGTACTGCAGAAACTCACAATCGAACGCCAATGGAGGTTGTTAGGAGTCAGAATGCTCACGCCAAATCAAAGGGCAACAGAGCACACGTCCACCATGGCATCTCCTGCAACCGTCGACAAATAGAGGAACTGAAATTAACACTTGAATACGGCGACGACAAGAAGAGGGAGAAGCGGTGCTCGTGGACCTCCAGTGATGGCAACGAGGCAGAGCACTGCTGTGAGGGAGGAAGGAGGCTGCGAGATTTTTGGGGGCTAGGGTTTTCTATTTGGGTTTTTGTTTCAACTCAGGGTATTTTGGACATTTACTAAGTCTTGGCAATCGAATTAATAAAAAACCAAACACGATACTGGAACACAATTACATTTCGTCAACATTGAACCAAACACAATACACAAATATAATTATGCCCCAGTATCTCAGTCTCATTCCCCCAGTTTTAGTCACTCAATCTAAGTCTCTTTACCAAACGCAGCCTAAGTGATCTTATATTAATGAGTATTTTTAAGATGTTTAGAAAATCAAAGGCAATTTTTATTGAAAAAAATACTATTTAATTCTAAAAATCAGCCCGTAAATCAGCTTTATTTATATATAAATATATAGGAAATAAGTCAGGTACATCTTGGAATATGAAACTCCAGGGCTTATAACCATTTATTCTTATAAAAAGTTAATTTTCACCTTTTAATCAACGGTTATAAACACCGGAGTACCAAACTCCAGGGTGTACCTGACTTGCTTCCAAATATATATGTTGTTTTACTCATTTTCAATGTGTGTTTAATATTTTGACATTTATTGTGTATATTGGAAAAAAAAAATAATATAAGTACAAAAACCAATTATTGATTTGTAATATGACCCAACTATTTTCCAATTATAAAAATGTTTATTTTAGAGGAATTATGGTTTAAAGTTGAGAGTTTAAAGATTTAGGTATTTCAATATTCTAACCTTTTGTATTATTGATGAGAAAGAAAACTACTGTTAAAGTTTGGTCTTTATCTTTAGATTGATACTACTAGTAGTCAAATTATATTTGTAAAAATTCTAACTCTTAAATAAAACATTCAAATGGTATAAAGAAGGGTTAATTAAGTCGAGAAATTTGAATTATGGATGTTCAATTAACAAAATTATATATATGAGAAATTGTATAAGCTAGAAATTGTTCTTCCAATTTAAAAACAATAAAGCATTTAAGTTTAGGATTTATAGTTTATAACACTATACTTGTTAAGTCGTTAAATATAAAATGTTTATATTTAAAGACTAAAATTTTGTACTTCCAACATATTTATTGCATAAAAAGTATAAGTTTTGGAACTTTTTGACAGAGTTCACCTTAACTAGCTAAATTGCCTCACCAAAATTTACAAGATTAGGGTTAATGGTTAAATTAGTTCCTGAAAAATGAGTTATTCATTAAATTCATCCATAAAAAAATTTATCAATTAAATTAGTCATTAAAAAATTAAAAATTAATCATATATGTCCTTCCACTACAAGAAACGCGACTGTTATCGGCAGATTTTCGGAGGAGGGATATTACGGGCGGATTTTAAAATCCCCCGGTAAATCCGCGAGTAATTCTAAAGGAGCGAATTTTTTTATTTTCTACGCCAACGTCACTGGCGGATTATGGGAGGAAAAAATCCACCGGTAACAAAAAACCAAAATGCGCCGTTTTGCTAAATGAATTCAAATTACCGCTGGAATTTTTCCTCCACAAAATCCGCCGGTAACACTAACACTTAACCACGACACAGCTTCTCCTTTCCCATTTCTCTTCTAGCCCTAAATCTCTCTTCCACAGCTCTTCGCCGCACACACACCCCCTCCTACAGCCCAAGACGTGTTCCGCCGTTCCCGTCGCCCCTGTTGCGTACATAAGCCGATGTAGTCGCCCTCACTGCAGACTGAAGTTGTCATCGCGACCTCCATCTCCGCCTCTGAAGTCTCCTTCATTGCCTTCTACTTCGTACCTTGCCTCAGGTCATCCAGCAGCGAGGAGCACCGGCGTGCTGTCTCAAAGTCCATGGTGTCGTCTCCATCTCTGCAGGTATTGAATGTTCTCTTCTTCCCTCTGCTGCTGCAGTGCTTTTTTTTTTTTTAAAAAAAATCAATTCAAGAATGAATGTTGGAATTAGATGATGAATATTTATTTTAGATGATTGAATGTTGGCAAAAAATTGCTGGTAAATCCTCGAGTAATGTTGAAATTGAATTGGCCACTTAAAATACGTTACCGGCGGATACCAGTAATTACTGGCGGAATTTCACAATTTACTGGCGAGGTTTTTAGCGGCGGATTTTTTCGCAGATAAATTCCCTATTAATGTTGAAATCGGCCAAAGTTATTAAATAATATCCGCCGGTAACAGACACATTTCTTGTAGTGTTTTGTTAGTCCATTGATGATTAATCACATAGAATAGAATGTTAAGTGACATACCACTACCCTAAAAATAATGCTATTTTGATTCATAAGAATTGTTTGGGTGAAATCGACGCCCTTTTACATGAATAATGAGGATAATTCTTCAACTTGTACGTTGAAAATAATCACGTAAAATGACGTTATTAAACAACTTTTATGAATAAAAACAACGTCAGTTATAAGATATTAATATATCACTTAACGTTTTATGTAGACAATCGCTCGCGAAAATTATTAAACGAATATGATTAATTATTAAACAAATAATGTTTTAAATATTTTAGGGACAAATTTGACGAAAGACTAATGTTTAACTAATTTGACCATTAATCCTAAAAGATTACCCTTATTTTCTCTTTCAATAAAGTTGATTTATTGCAGTCAATAATGTTGATATAGAGAATAGGACGTTTAAGAAGAAAGATGTATATATGTAGCTCATGATTCATCAAGAGTCTTATCTTCCGGCTCAAACTCCATTATTGATAATGGAAGAGCTATCCCGTATTATAACAACACTCCAAAATAGAATTTTAAGAGAGATATATACTCTAATAAGATGCTTACTACTAATTAAATGATAATAATGTCTTTATGTTTAAACAATAATTAATTCTAAATGTATATTTATTGAGAAAGTCTCGGTAACTAGCCAAATTTAATTAAATTATTTATTGTATGTTAAATAGAAAAATATTTCGATTTTAAATAAAAAATTTATTTCGATATTACTTTTGTATTGTTTGATATTAAAATATTTTTATTTAAAATAAAAATAAATAAATTGATTGAATTTATTCGGTGAAAATAGATATGCCTCTTCGATTAAATTAGGCACATTTGCATTGCTTTACGAAAATGTAATGGCAACTGGTCAATATGTTTATCATAAAACTATTATTGTTTCAGTTGGAGAGTAGTCTCAGATCCACTCGGAGTAGCTAAATAATAATAATAATTATAAAATCCACTCGGAATTGTTGAATTTTCCGGCGCGTGATTTTTTAAAATGCTTATTTATATTCAAAACATTTTAGGGTCAATAGCATTTGTCATTTGTATTAAATAGTAGCTAAAATTTTAATTAATTTCTGAAATTGAAAAAATTATATCAAATTAATTACTAACCTCATTTATATTTAATTTTTGCTAACTCGGTGAGTGATGATATAACAACTGTTTTCACACTAAACAACATAAAATGATATTATTTCATTAATAATGCTAAATAATAATCATTAAAAAGAACATTCTCTAATATCTAAAAATAAAAAATTAAACCTTTATTTCCTTTATTATAATTAATGAATCTTAAACCACCTCATTTTTGTTTATTAAAATCTATGCATATATGCATAAGAAGTTGCATTGCATGCCCTTAAATTGCGATGTGTGCACATGGAAATACGTCAACGTACTCCAAATCCATTACTCGCACTAATTTCTCTTTCATTCTTCTACGTATATAATTTCTTCTCGTTAGATTAGAATATGCTCATTTCATTCATTGATTTAAGCATCATGAAGCTAAGCCCAAACTATGTTCCTACACTTTGCTGTGCTAACGTTTGAAGATCCGATAAAATAGCTAACATCCATTTGTATGCAATGTGCCTCTAATTATAGGTTTATAGCTACAACAACATATATCGTTCCTAATTCGAATCACGTGCTTACATTTATTTGGCTCCTTTATATATATATATATATATATAAATTTTCAAATATATTTAGGGACGGATCCAGGAAATTAATCCTGCAGGAACGAAAAATAAGATTGAAAGTAGTAGTAGATTCAAACAAAAATGAATTGAAAATTAAAAGTTTAAAAACTCAAACAGTGTTCATATATTTGTTGATATTAGTATTTTTACATGAAGAGAATAAAGATTACTATTAAATATTTAATTTTATTTTAAAAAACTAAATAAAAATTAATAAACTCTCCATCCAATAGTTAAATTAAGATAATCTTTATTTTATTCAACATTTCCTTCTTCATAATAGTATGTATATATTAGTTCTTTTTATTGATTTTAATAAAAAAATTAATTACCAAGAAATAAAAAATCTTATTGAAAATAACAATTTTATATTTTAATATTATTTATAACTAAAAGTAATTTTAATAAATATATTCATTTTAATTTTTTATTATTATAAAGAATATAACATAATAGTATAGATTAGTTTTTCTAATACTTTTGATATCCATATTTAAAATAAATTAGTAAATACAAGATATAAAATATATTTATATTAATAAATAATTTAGTTAATATGCTCTAAAAAATTAATTATTTTTTATATGATAATATATTTCACACTTAAAATAAAAAGGCAACAATAGAAAAAATAATAAAAAAATTAGTGAAAAGGCAACAATAAAAAAAAAATAATAGAAAAATTAGTGAAAAGGCTAAAAGTGAGAGTCGAACCCTCGTTATATGATTATAAGACTGAAGCTGCTGACATTAGTTACTAGTTAGCCATTACACCAGTAAATTTATTAGACAAAATGTTAGCATCACATATTATATATTGACATTTCAAAAATTATGCGGGGGCCAAGCCCCACACTCGCCCCCTTGAATCCGCCATTGAGTATATCAGTACATCAGTATAACTATAATCTGTAATCGTTGATTTTAATTAAAAAAATATAAAAATATATATATAAATTAAAATCAAGTTACAAATTATAGATATATCGATGTACCGATATACTTAAAGATTTTATATATATTCTAGTCGAATCCCCTTAAAATAGCTTAAAATAGCTAAGATGATCAAACTAATTTGCAGCTGCATGTCGTGTGGCACATACGAAAATAGATTGAACACAATTAACTTATACAACTTAACTCTCCTTTGGTAATATTTTTGTAACACATTCTCATTTTAACAGTGGGTCAAATAGAAGCTACTTTTATCTATTATCTTATAGGCTATCCTTAGACTCGATATATATAAAAATTAAGGAGTAGGGGTCGCTTGACCACTACAAAAAGTGTGGAAATTATGGCGATTTTAACCGCCATTATCGTCAATAATGGTAATTTCAAAAACCGTTGTAATCGTAAGCGCCATTCCGGAAATTATGTTGGTTTTTTGAAAGAAAAAAAAAAGCCACAATTTCCCTTGGTTAAAATGGCGATATAAAACGGCGGTTTTTAGGTAAATAAAGTGGTGGTTTAGAACGTCATATTTTCCACGATAAAAGGGCATCATTTGAAACGACAGTTCAAAAACCGCCATTTTTGTAAGGGAAAAAGGCATTTTGTATGTTAAAATGGCGGTTTTTAACTACCGAAAATTTTACCATCTTAAAATGACATATTTTTTTAAGAATTAGACTGCCGTTATTATCAATTTTTTTAAATAAATAATTTAAAACATTAATGGACAGTTTTTGTTGTTTAATATTTCAACAATAAATGATATAAACAAGACATTAAACATATCATTATCTAACATTCATTAATAGTTATGGGAAATCAAAAATCATAACCTAAACAAAATATTAAACATAATATAAGATTTTCCAATATCGAAAATCAAAAGTCATATCCCCTAAACAAAGTATGTCTCAAAAGTCATAATATATTTTTTCAATTATAGATGTCCTAACAAAAGAGTCTTCATCATCTAAATCCATCAACTAATAAAGAAAGGTCATGCTTCCTTGTTGCTTGCTCCGGAAGATCTACTTCCTAATTCTCTTGGTGATGGAATTTCACTCTCTTGATCCAATTCCGACAACAAAATCCATTAATCAAATTTGTCAGAAGAAGAATTCAGAAGCAATTAAGTGCAGAACAGTAGAATAGAAGAGAAGAGTAAATTCAGATATCATAGGCTCTCGACCTTTGGCTCTTCCACAACTAGTTTCCAAAGCAAACCTCAATCTCTCTTTCCCAGACATGCAAGTCTTGCAATTGAAAAGTGAAGAAATCAGAAAAAGGCATTAGCATTGTTTAGGCTCATCTATCCCTTAAGAAAAAAGTGATGAACATGAATAATCCATTCAAGAAACTCCATATACTCGATTCTTTACTAGTCTTTAATCTCATACTCATGAACCTGTACTTGAGAACTTCTCTTGGCCTATTCCAAGTTTCTTCAGTTGATTATGTAATGCTAAATTAAAATTTACAAAGTTTACAAAATTTGAAAAATTCTTAAATGAATGATTTTATTTATTAACATGGATTGCCCTGAGGAATGAAAGGAAGCTATACCTTCACCGATATATGCTGCAACAAGGTTTTTTAATCTGCCAAAACTGCATGACCTCAGAATTTTGCTTCCTGCCAAATTAGGTGATTCCCTTGAACCTTACCTAAGTAAAGAGGTAATTAAGTAGGTAAGTAAGTATTATCATTACCTAAGTAATTTGGTAATATAAGCATTATTGTTTCAATAAGAAAATGTTAGACAGTAAAAGAGAATAATATATAAAAATGTGATATAAGTATTGCAACAAGGTCGACAATGTAATAGAGCACAATACATTAACCTGCAATGTAATAGCACACAAAATTGATTGTGAGAATAAATTAACCTGCAATCAGAAGGCTAAAACAATTAGTCTCCATTTTGCTTATAAACAAGGCTAAAACACTGCACATATTAAGAAATTGCATGTTACAACTTATAACAACTACCATTAAATTAAACCAAATGTTTGTTTACATTTTCATAATTCCCTTGCGTGTACGAATTGTCCTTCTGATGCATCCCCGACTATTATTGATAGCTTAAGATTGAATTTTTGCATAGTATTACAGTTTTTCATTTCTTTTTTAGTTTTTATGAGTAAATTGAATAAGCTGGGTATTAATCACTCAATCAAAACGAGAAAGTATGTTAAGACTCTTTTGAATCAAAACAGAATTCAATTTATCTCTAAACAACAGACATTAAGCATCATTACAGAAAGTGACAAAGACACAGAGAAATTAATACTTAATAATAATCAAAGAACAAAAGAGAATAATAGAGAGAAAAAAGCAAAATCAAAAGAATTGATAAATTTATATAAGAATTTCATCAAATTGGTAACACTAACAAGAAGATCTACAAAATAAAACCCTAACTAATAAATCAAAACAATTCACACATAATAGACACGATATTTTTCACCTTGCAGTGAAGATCACGACGCGGAGAGAGAGCGACGGAGATCGACGAAGAGCGACGGCGAGAGAAGACATGACGGGAGCGAGAAATCAGAAGAGATGAGAGACAGAGAGGCCACAACAACAAACAGCTGAGAGGAGTTAGCACTTGTGTAGCGGTGGATCATAGGCGGAACGTCGGCGTCGAGGAGAGCGGAGGCGGCAAACCCTTGATGCTGAAAAATTCTAGCTGCTGGCGTGAACTCGCGAAGTGCGTGAAGAGGCCTCAAGAGAAAGAAATCCTTTAGGTTTTTGTTTTTATTTAATAAAATAAATTATTGCTTATTCTTATTATTGCCTGACTTCTCAAAATTACGGCAATAATATGTAATGCCATAATTAACAAATATTACGGCGATTTTATACAAGTGCCATAATATTAATGCCCTATATAACTTTTTTTTTGTAGTGAACTAATATTCTGAAGGATTTAATGGGGTGTCATTCCCCGTGTCTAAAGATAGGAAGTTTCACACCTAGTCGTTGGAGGATGTACTTTCGTGAATCGGGCTCCTTTGCATTATCGGAAGTTTCGAGGAAGAAGAAGGGTTGATATGTATGAGAATAGACCAAGAACCCTAGAATTAGGATTAGAGAGTTCTAGATCAAATATGGGGAGACAGAGTTAGAGAGTGCATATCTGAGGGGAGAGTTAATTCTCCTTTATATACCCGTTGTGATCCCTATTATTTAGAGAATAAATCTGTATAAGATCGATTCAAATATGATCTTATCTTGTATAGATTTGATAGATAAGATTACAATCCATATATATATATATATATATATATATATATATA